>JAPNUC010000095.1:0-10434 GCA_028554685.1 Agrotis ipsilon | reverse complement strand
TTTTTAAAATATCTGAAGTTAACCTGTTTTTTTTTTTTTTTTTTTTTTCAAAATCCTCTTCAATTTTGCGCCGAGATGGTTAACTCTGGTCTTGCATTTGTTTTTTATGACCTTGGTGGAGGTTGTTTGCCCAGCGTATTCCTGCTATGTTAGCGCCTTGTTAAATTCAAAAGTTAAAAAAAATAGCTTAATTGATTGCCTATTTTTGTAAACAATAAATATTATCATATTTTTTAAAGGAGGTTTTTTATAAAAAAAATATCCCTTGCGATACGAGTTTGAAAGCTTTCTAGTGTAATTTTTTTTTTGGAGGTGGCTTGGTATGCGCTAAAATAAGGCCTAGAGATAGCCGCAAAAAACAGATTTCCCCGATTCTTCCAAGGTTAAGCGCCCCCGGCGCTTGGCCAAAGTGTTTTTGTAGACCTAACCTCCCTTAATCAGACGGGGTTTTTAATCCAAATCTTATCATAATTGAGGAAAATCCCCTAATTATAGGCGAATTTTCCACCGTGGCGTCCAAGACCACGTAAACCCGTTGGTCAGTTTTTTTTGTTGTCCCCCCATTTAAATAATCTTTGAAAAGTCCCCCTTGCCCAAGAGGTTTTACAATTCGCAAAAATGAAAAACACATTTATTGGCGTTTGTTGAAGTTTTTCAGTCAGTACGTTTCCCCCAATGTAATGCCAACCTACTTCCCACATATTAAAGCCCTTAGCACAGAACGAAGAGGGGCTGCCTTTTAATGCGGCATTGATACGGCAACCCAAGTTAAATCCCTGACTAAGAGGGTCTTTGGCCTGATCAACGGGGGCCACAAAACAAACCCCTCGGGAACCTTTCCGAGTCCGCTTACAAAGAACCTGTTTTTTTTTTTTAACGTCCCCCAGGAGACCTTTCCGAGCTTCCGGAAGGAACCTGAGTTTTTTTGGCTTTTAACGTAACCAACCGTCCCCCACCTTTAGAATAACGGACCAACTTAGAAGTCCCCCTAATGCCGGAAAAGGGATCCCTCACAATAGCATAACATTAGCAAATATGTGAATTTTTGGAGTTTTTTTATAATTTTTTTTTACTACGTAACTATCTTTACTGCTGCAGAAGGACCAGCCGCAACGCCCGGCGCAGCGTAATCTGCCCAAATTGACCCCTAAAGGAAAACGTCAAAAGTCCCCCCCCCCTCAGCTTTGACATAAAGACAGAACTTTACCGCCCATGTTCCCCCATCAATAAGAACTTGCAAAAGTCGCAGTTCCCCCCCCCCCCCGGATTCCTCAGGGCATTTGAGAGGTAGTGCGTCATGTGAAAAAAAAAAAAAAAAAAAAAAAAAGGTTTCCACTCCTGGGAACCCGCCCATCCCGTGCCAATGCCAGGAGGAGCCCCTACCAATTCGCGTCTGTCCCCTGTACTCGTGGACGACTGGCTTTTTTTTCCTTCCGTCACCGGTTTTCCTTGATAGGTTGACCCTTTTTAACTCCCTGGAAAGAAATGGCATTCCTATAAAGTGTCCCCCCCTTTTTATCAGTCCCTCAGTAAAGACATTGAAAAAAGTAATGGATATTTTATGTCCCCATTTTTTTCTTTTTTGTGAATTAATACATATTTTTTTTAACAAAGATTTATAACCACAATAAAAAAATTTCGAGAGTGGGTGGTTTTTTGTTGACATCAGTTTCCCCTTCCCCTACCAACTGCACCTTTCAGTCAGTTAAGCGTGTTGTAAAATTGAAAAAGCCTGTTTACAAAACATAAGGCACGTTAAATATCACATTAAAAATATACAGTTAGCCCGCCGCCCCTTTTTTGATCTCGGGGAAAATGCCCGACATCCCCCGTCCCTAACAGTAATGCATCTGCCAAGGTTTTGGGTCCCCCAACAAGTAAAGAATATTTTTATGGAAATTTATTTTTATTTATTGGCAGGTTCCCAACATCGAAATGGCAGTAATTATAATTTAAAACAATATTTAAACACCCTAATATAATAATGAAACAATTTTTTTTTTTTTTTAACCCGCCCCCTTCTTTTTTACTTACATTTAAATTGAATTTAAGAAGTTTTTTGAAATGACAATAAAAAAATGGGCAATTTAGCCCGTAAAAAATACAAAGGAGAATTTAAAAAATTGAACTGATGCGCAGAATCGAATAACTTTATTTTTTTTTTTACGGGCCGACCACTTACACGTGGGAACTGTTAAAATCTTTTTTTTTTAAGTGATGGTTTTTTCAAAGAAATTTAAATTAACTCAGTTTTTTTACTTGTTGTTTTTTAGTTGCGGAACATCCACGGTTTTTCGCAAGGTTCCAACGGCTTGCAATTCTGGCCGTGGACCAGTTTTTTTTTTGTAAAATCTCTTTAAATTTGTAATCGTTTTTTAATTAAGCTTTACATGAGCAAGATAATCAATGAAAAAATAAATTGAAAAAAAATTTGGGTTAAGTGGTAATGATGTTCCAATAAAATCGGGATGCCATGTTTCATCATACAGACCAATTCTTTCAAAATGTCAAAACCCTCAAATAAATATTTTTTTTTAAACTTTCAAAGATTTTTTTCAAGTTAAATCCGGTCTTTCCCACGCCTTAACCCTATTTTTACGCCTGAAAATTTTTTTGTAAAAAATACAATACAAATTTAATAAATATATCCTAACGAAAAGGTAGCTAACATAACATGGCTAAAAAATTGCTACAACCCCAACTGATAAAACTTTTTTTTTACTCGAGACATATTTTAATTTTTATCCAAATGTGGATTTTTTTTCCGTTAACGCAGTCGGGGTTGGCCTGGTTTTCCGAAAATGTTTAACTCAAAAAATTGATACACCATTCAAATTATAAGAAAATGACGTCCGCCATCTTTGGATTTTTTTTAAAAAATAATAAAGCCTTTTGCGCACAGCACCCCAATTTGTTAACGCAGTCGGGGTTGGCCTGGTTTTCCGAAAATGTTTAACTCAAAAAATTGATACACCATTCAAATTATAAGAAAATGACGTCCGCCATCTTTGGATTTTTTTTAAAAAATAATAAAGCCTTTTGCGCACAGCACCCCAATTTTTAAAACTCCAAAAATTGACCCCCTTCTATCGAATTAAAAAGAAAATGAACGCGTCCCCGCCCATCTGATTTTTAAAAAATTAATAGCGGTGCTTTTTTTTTTTTCCGGAACAAAGCAACACCCCAATTTAACTCCAAAATTGACACCCTATTCAAATTATACCGAACTGAAACGTCCGCCCATCCTTGGGTTTTCAAAAAGAATTGGCTTTTTTCCGTTAAAAGCACACCCCAGTTTTTTTTAACCCAGAATTGGAACAACCCATATCCGATTTGTAAGAAAATGAAAACCGTCCCGGGGGCCCCCCATCCCTTGGAATTACAAAAATAATGGACTTTTTCGGAAAAAGCCACCCCAATTTTAACTCAAAATTGACACCGCATAATCAAATTTATAACGAAAATTGAAACGTCCGCCAATCTTGGATTTTCAAAAAGAACTGGCTTTTTTTTTTCGTACAAAGGGGCACGCCCATGTTTTTTTTTTTTTAACCCAGAATTTGAAACACCCATCTCGAATTTTTAAGAAAATGGCGTCCCCCCGCGTCCTCGAAAGTTCCACCCTTTGGGTAATAATTAAAAACTCCACCATCCTTGAAACACGGAAACATACAAGCAACAAACCATTTCACATTTTTCCCCCCTAATATTAAGTAAAATTTCCCAAACAGATTCGAATTAACCTACTAAAAAACAAAACTCGTGGGCCGCCCTGTCGGCCCCATTTTATTAGGGCGTTTTATCATGTGGCTCGACATCACAAATTGAAATTATTTAAGTAAATATCAAAATAGATTTTTTAAATTTTACCTTCTTTCAATTAATGTTTGGGCAAAGCTGATGAACGCGGAGATTCTTTTTTAATTTTATCCCGAGATAAAGGACTTTTTGCAATCAAGTCCATCAAGCAACAACGTCGTAGCCAAAACCCATTTTTATTTTTTACCTCCAATAACAATTCACAACACGCACGTCCCCGCACGCGATAGCCCTGGATTGATCCAGCCAAAAAGTTCCTGAACATCGTTTTTTTTGTTCCGTCCAGCTTTTTGGGCTCGGCTTTTACCCGCCGTTCTCGTCCCTCCACAACCCCGCACAAAACGAAATTTTGGCCCTGTCTAGACCGTCTTCGTCCCCGGACCGCCTGTAAGGAAAATTTTTTTTTAGACTGTGGGTAATTAATGCACGATGGGGTTTTTACAAAATTGGTCAACAAAATCAAAAGGCAATGATTGGCCCATTATTTAATTTATTATTGAAACGAAATGAAATATGAAAATTTTTTTTTTTTTGTTGATTAAAACGAAGAAACCACTCACACAATTTGTTGTGCAACTTCCCAACATAAAAATACCTTCTTAATATTCCGAATGAAAGCTAAACAATTTGGGGTTTTTTTTTGAATGCCCCCGAATGGTTAATAGTACATTATAGGGTTACTCCCGTGCTAGGACCTAAGCAAGGGCTTTTTTTAATGGATCCCCTATCTACTGTTTTTTTTTTTTACATTTGCAAATTGGTCTTACAGTAAACTTACCTCTACTTATCTTATTAAAGCTGAGTTTTTTTCCCCAACCAAAAAAGCCATAAAAATTCCAAGTTACTTTGCTAATGGATCAGAAGTGCCGTCTCCTCGGCTTTTTTTTTTTTAAAATATAAACATTCCTTTGAATTTATTGGACTAGGTTAAATTCACAGAATTTGCCAAAAAAAATTGATTTTAGAAAAATTTTTTTAAAATAGAATCATACACTTTCAGAGAAGCGTCGTAATTCGTAATCGGGTATCGGAAATATCGTAAAACTGATCTTTCTTGGCAACCACCAGTATCGACAACAAGAAAATCAGTTTCCAGATTTATGACTAAAAGGAACTGAATGTTGCATATACGATTTTAAAAACAAATATCACCTTTTTGGACAAGACCCTTTTTTCTAGCAACATTTAAACAATTTTTACAATGCAAAAAATCCAAATAATCCCTTCAACAGGTTTTGTTTTTGTAATAAGAACGTTTTTTATCCTCTCATTAAAGGCAAACAAAATAACTGCAATTAATCATTTAAAAACACAAAAATTGATAAGAGATAACGTTTTTTTTTTTTACAATAAACTACCTTGTTTTATTCATCACATATAGAACAAAACATACAAAGAAATGGCACTCCACGGTTTTTTGTTCGCACAACTAACAAAACTTTTACTGTTTCACTATTTGTTTTTTTTTTTGTATTACCCTTTGTAACGCACATCAAGGCCTTTAACTTTTTTTTTTTCAATCATTTTTTTTCCACGAAAATGCCGTAAGGGAAATTAACTCCGGAGGAAACCCAAGGAAATTGAGAAACGTTCCCCCAATGTGGGACATATGAATGCCAGATTTTTTTGCCAATGTTAAAAATTAATGTTTTTTGTTTTTTTATTTTTTTTTTTAAATGTAAGAAAATCGTAACAGAACTTAACCATTTTTACAAAATTTAAAATAGATCTACAACCTGTGGTGAGAGAGAAAATTCCTTAACAAATAATTTCGACACCAACATATTAAATCGGATTTGCGTCCGTCCGGGTTGTCTTTCCATTATTCCCGTGAACTAGGAAAACATAAAATAACAAAACCTTTGTTTTTTTTGAAGATAATTAGGTAAAACAACTGTTTTTGAGAATAATTTTAGAGGGTAAATTTCTTATATTACTAAATTACTTTTCTATGGGGCACAAAAAAAAATATTTCTTTTCTCCCTATATAAAAAAAAGCAGTTAATAAAAACGTAATTGGTTATCTAGCTGCGGGCGAACAAAGAAAACCGAAAGGAAACGTTAGCCGCCCCCCCAGTTTTGTAATAAAGCTAAAAAGCCTTGAAATAAGCCGTTTAGAATAAACGGGCGTTTTAAAATAAAAGTGCCGAAAGTTGAAGAACAAAATGCAACAATCCGCACGATCTGTCCCTCCCCAAAGGTAGAAATAAATGTTTTCACAAACGTTAAACGCCAACCCGTTTAACCCCAACGCGTTTTAATTGAGCCGTTTTTTTTTGATTTTTAAAGATTTAAAATTTAAGATATAAAGAGTGCAGGTGGTGACAATTTAGTGTCAAATTTCACTTCAAAAAATCCCTTTTTTGTTCCAATACATAAAACGTTTTTTTTTTTTTTTGAAGAAGCCAACTATAAGAAAACGCTAGTGCCAATGGGGGGCTAAAAACGTTAAAAAAAAAAACTAAATAACCTACTTCAAATTGTAAACTTAAGCACAAGACTTAGTAGAGATGTAATATGCCTTAGTATAAGTAAGCCCAGTGTTAATACTCTCGACTAAGTCTTGTGGTAAGCCCCACATCAAAGCCCTAACTATTATTTAAATTTTCTATTTTCGAAAAAAGACCCACGAACCCAATGTGAAACCACTAATTATTTTCTTCTTCTTTTTCTCAAAAAAAAACCTCGTCCTTGCCGCCTCATTCATCTAAAGAGGATAAGTTCCAAATAAAAGTAGGTAAATGTTTTTATAAATATTAAAGATAAAATAAAATAAAATTAATAGCAAAAATGCCTGAAAATGAGATCACAAAGCATGACATGTTAAAACTAACACAATCGGGTTAAAATGACTGAACAATTAGGAAAACAACGCTTGCCTCCATTAATTGGCGGCAGAGCCAATTTATTCACACAAAAAAATCCTAAATTTTTTAGTAAAAAAAATTTAAAAAATATAAATGTTGGGGGCAAAAACATTCAAAGGTGCGCAATTGATGTTTTGTTGAAAACCCATTTGCCTTTTTTTTAATAGAGTTTAACTCCTTCAATAGATGTAGTTTTGTTTTTTTTTTACCCAAGAAAAGGCTTTTCTCCTTCAACCAACAGTCCCTTTTTTCCTTCGTCTATGGAGTTTTTTTCCTCCGCTTGCCGCCCCGAAGCAAAAAAATTGGGCGTTTTCCCCGACGAACCAAGCTTGCCTTTCCCCTGAGCATATCCCGCCGCGGCGGCTTGGCCTGTCCTCGTGAGTGAGGGGCCAAAAGGTTTTTCCGTCCCCCCCTCCACGTACCTACAACCACCTCCCCTTCTTGCTTAGCAAATTAATTTTCTTTAGCAGGAGTTTTGACGCTTTTCTCATTTATTCCGCTCGCCCCGCAGATGGCCCTCACACGTGGTCGCCCCTCAAAAAGAAAAAAAGTGTTCACGCAATTAATTTACCCGTTTTTTATTCCGTCGGGAAACGTAAAATGGGCTTTTGAAGGCACGTTTTGGGGATTTTTTATTTAGTAAAACAAGGTCATACAAGTCCCCCCTCCTACTCCACCACTGCCCTGTTCCATCTTACGATTTTTGATTTTTACCACGGGCTAAAAAAAGGCCCTAGTTTATTTTGACAAACTTTTTTTCATTAGACAAGTTTTACATCGTAAGTTTTTTTCCTGTGAGATAATTAATTTTTAATTTTTCACGCGGCTTTTAACTCACTTTTCACACCATCCCCATCGTGGGCATAAAACATAGGTAATAACATTGTGTTTTACAGCGTAAATAATATCATTTTTCGTCCAATCAATAATAACATGTGGGGGGTAGCGTTGGGAATTTGCGTCTCCAATCAAAATGTTAAAATGCTTTTGAAAAAAATTCCTTCCCATACTGGCCTTGGTGTCATCCAGAATTTGGCTAGGCATTCGTGATGGTCCCCCGTTTTTTTTGCCCAATGACCCCTCTTCAAGTTTTCACTATGCAATGGGGAAAACTTGGTAAGTTTCCCCGGTTTTTTTTTTTTGAGCCCCCGTGGTATTTTTTTAATGATAAGGTTCCAGTTAGACAAACAAAGAGTTATCAACAGAGAAGATAAAGATCTCGTTATTCTACGGTTTCTTAGATTCGTATTTTCAAATGCTTATTATTTATCATAATTTTTTAGTTCGCCACTTTCCTGGCACCTGTTCACATAACTGACAAATGGGTTAAAAACGCAAACAAGACCCTGAAGATGCCATGTGGCGCACCTTTGAGCCTTTTCTTTATTTTTTTGGAAATATTTTTCGATGTCAAACTTTTTTACTGAGTTTTTTTTTTGTGTTTTCCAGTAAGAAAAATTTTTTATCCCCAGAACCCGAAAGCCATTTTTTTTTTTAATTCCAAAAAAAACCTTTATTATATAATTTCTGTTTTCCACCCAAAACAGCAAATATACAAAATGTACATAGTGTTTTTTTTTGTAACAAAAAAATGAAACAAAACAGCCCCATGAATTGAATTTAAAGGTTTCGAGCCGGTTGACTTTTGAAAAAGCACAAATCTTTTTGTTTGGGCCCATAAGAAGAAAATCTCTTATCGGCCCCATTTAACTCACCAGGCAGAATATACTAAATCTCTCCTCGCTCCTCACTAAACCGACAGAAATACTGTCCAGAAATTGCATTGGTCTAAAGATTTCCATGAATTATTATAAAAGGGCCCTTTTTCAAACATAAACCTAGAGAACCTGAACCGCCCCATATAGTAGGTACCACGAAAAAAAAAACCTGGGTTCCGCCTTCCAATTGGCCGCCCCTGTTTTTGGCTTTTCACAAATGAAAACCGCAGTAACTAAAAATGTAAAGGAACTGGTTAGAATTGCTGCGAATCTGGGCGTAGGTCCCGCGTTTTGAATGTTTGAATCCCGCCCCACGTCGTAAACAACATTTCTAAGGTTTTTAGCAGCCGAGTCTGAGGAACTGGTTAGAATTGCTGCGAATCTGGGCGTAGGTCCCGCGTTTTGAATGTTTGAATCCCGCCCCACGTCGTAAACAACATTTCTAAGGTTTTTAGCAGCCGAGTCTGGGTTTTGTTTTTTGGGTTTGTGAGTTTTTAATTTTTTGGTTAAACGCAGCCCACGAATACAAGGAGAATTTCCCTAGTAAGAAAAGAAGAAATGTAAAAAATGCAACTCTGTACACTCCCCGCATTTAAGTTTTTGTTGGTGGACGCAGAAATTTGTAGCGTATCCCGTAGATCTAAGTTGTTTTTGCCCACGTATCACCAGATAAACACGTTTTGTTTTTTTTTCGAAGCGCAGCCTGGTCCTTTTTCCGAACCAAAATGGGTTAGGGTTACTCCCCGCATTTACTGATTGGCCCTATTTTTGTCGGGCTTTTTTCTGCAACTGACCAACGAACTTTGGGACTTCGCAACTTAAAAATTTTTATTCTAACTACAACGGAAGGAAGCACGTTTTCCCCAAATTTTAACCATTTCCCACGTTTTTTTTTAAGTAGCCGAACAGCCTTCCGCATCGGAATTTCACTTAGGGTCCAATTGGAAAAAATCGATATCAAATAGTTTTTTTTATGTTTTTTTTCCATTTATCAAGAAGCGGGAGTGAAACGAAATCGAATACAATTTGTGGGCGCTCAGTATCAACCGCCGCGCGCCCCCCAACGGAATGGCCCGCGTCAGTCCTCGTGCATTTTCCCCGGCCCGCGTTTTTTCCCCGGTCTATTTTTTTTTTTTAGTGAAAAAAGGAAAAGAAAAAGGCGCTTGTTTTTTTTTTTTTGAAAATGGCCGCCGGGTGGTCCCCCCTAATGAGGTAAGCTTGTGTTTTCCTTTCCTTGATTAATTCTCGCCCTAATTATATTTTTTTTTTTGTTTGTTTGAAGATATCCCTTTTTTCCAACCTCCTTTTATTATCCTGTTTTTTTTTTTCCTAATTTATTTTTTAACAAACCTCATTTTTAAGAAGTGTAATCATTTAATTGAAGCAATGTAATGTTACATTCAGTTTTTAGTTTTATCAATATGAAATAAACTAAGAAAAATAAAAGCTGTTTTAATTTTGAAGTAAAAGGTACCTTTCAATACCTAAGTTTTTTTTAAAAAATAATAATTAGGTTAGTTTCACACGTTGCCGCGTTTTGCCAAAAACATAACCGAGCTATGTAGGTTAATTTCTTATTTTTTTTATGCGAATACTAGCTGAACCGCCTTTGTTCCCACCTATTAATTAAATTATTATTATTATTTATGGCTGACGCTCAAATATTTTATTATTTTATAAAAAATGGGCGGTTGAGGTTGGCTGGGTTGGAAAAAAATAAATTTTAACGAAACACTATTTTTCCATATCAATGTTAACAAAAAAAATTTTATTAATTCGGGTCGAGCCCGTTCCGTAGGAGGTTGCACCACAACCACGTGATTTTATTTTTTTTTTTTTTTACATTTTTTTAAGTAGTTTAACTTATGAATTCAAATAATATATTTTTTGGTTTAATTTCCTTAGTTTTTTAAAAACAATTTAACTTTTCATCTTCATTTTTCTTTTTAATTGTTTTAGGTACTCCTTACTTAAAACTGTCAAAACTGTTTTTGAAATCAACTCCCTTATTGAGACCCATGAGGGACCCC
>JAPNUC010000094.1:0-10377 GCA_028554685.1 Agrotis ipsilon | reverse complement strand
ACTTTGGATTATTTGTAGAGAATGCGTTTTCTCACAAGAGTCGTTAATTGACAAACCGGGGAACGGAATTTTTTTGTAGTAGGTTATTATTACAGATCGGCAAGTTTGCGACAACCCCAAGGCGTCATTATTATGTCGAGACTGCTGAATTAATATTCAAGTATATTAATTAAAAATAAATGTGGATCTTTATAGCTCTTTCCATCACAGTCATTCTATGTTATCAAAAAAATTGAAATATTTTGATATTACTTATGACAGTACCGTATCAATTAATTAAGTTTTCCACGTATATTAGCTGGCTGATGATGAAAACTGCTTTTAATAGTGCTATATTTTTTTTGTTTTGTTTTTAAATTATTTGTGTTTTTACATATTTTTAAGAACAATTGCCCCTACAGTAACTGATCTCCATTATAAAATCATGCATGGTGAAAAAAAAAAGAGACACGTATTATTAATAACCTTTAGACAGAACTTTTGAGCTCATTTTGCAGTAGTCAGTTTCAATGTCATCCTGTGCTAAAAATGGTTAAAATAGATATTTTTCGAATTATTTATGAATAACCTACATAATGTTTTTTGGGTTTTTCCTTTGTTCTGGTCCTAAAATGTACCTATGCACAAAAAAAAAAAAAATGTGTGGGGAAATTACAGGTTTTTTTTGAAAATTTATAAATATTTAAAATTTTGTTTTTGGTGCCAAACAGTAAAAACCCCTTTCCGCATCGTCTCCTAAGACTCCTACCAGTTTTCTCACAAGCCTTGATATTAATTGGTTTAAGACAGTTTTAAGAAGGTAAAACATACCCAACAACATTATTTGTTTTTTTTAGGGTGCCGTACCTGAAGGGTTATAAAAAAAATAAAAAAATACAGAAATCCTTATTATGTACTAAACAGAAATGCTGTTTTGTTCGTCCATTCCGTACAATTTTTTGTTTGGTCTAGTGGGCATCTGTTAGATAATGATCAAGAATATGATTTCGTAGCCGCTTATAAAATAATAAAAAAAAAATTAAGAGGATAAGATCCCAATAAAAACAAAATATATATTTATGTTGTTTTGCTATTTTTCGTCTTGTTTCTGTCAGTCCGGGAAGCTGGTTCTGTAATCCATTAATCCAATCAATGGCGGGACAAAGTTTTGCTCATTACAAAAAATATTCTCCATCTTGTAACTTTATATTACCTTGCAACTTGACCTTGTATTTTTGTTTTTTTTTTTTGTTACTGTTTTATGGAACCACTACACCCCAAGGGAGGAGCCAATTATAAACCCGGTTATATAATAAATAACGCTCACTGCGTAGGCAATGTGTCCGCTGCGGCCCGGGGTCAGTATTGTCCCAGGTTGGCAGACCATTCGGAAATCTTGACTTGTATTGGATATCGATGTCATTTCTCCAAAAAGTGGAAGACACTTTGTATATGTCGCGCTTTTTAAAAACATTTTTTTTTTTTCTTAAAACCATTTTCTACCGAATGGGTTGTCATTATATTTTGAACCCCGAGGGAATTTGCACTTAGGGGGAGATTGTTTTCGTCGGAACAACAATAGGCGCTCAAAATTGGAAAAATTAGGGTGACCGGCATTGGATTAAACAAATGGGAATATATCTCAAATTTCAGAGGAAAATGGTGAAAAAACTGAAACGGAAACGTCTTTTTTATTATTTTTAACATCTTGCAACACATACTTCATCCAAACGTTTTCGACGCAAAACCACAATGATGGAGACGAATAGGCTATGATATTTACCGGGCAGGACTATACAGTTCTTTTTGGAGATTCGATTAGTTGCATTCTATTATTTCTAAAATAAAGGGGGTCATGCAGTCGATGAATATAACAAAATTAAATTCTACAGCGGAGTAAGTAGGTAGTAGTCACGTTTGTTTTAACGTTATTCGATTCGCGAATGAAGCAGATTACTTGTTAATTTAATGCCGAAAAATGCTGAAAATTTAGGTTGGTAAAGGTCAGTACTTCAAATACATAGACTACCCGCGTTATCATTATTCAACTATTGAAAACATTGTCGTTATAGAATCTGGCATTTTGCCCATTGCCGTTTCGTCTATTCGAGTCCTATAATAGAGATCACTTTCGAATGCCCGGCATTTCACACCGATCATAGTCAATTATTCAGAATCACATCAATATTGTTTGGGGTTTCAAGAAAAACCCCTGAACCGGGTTTTAGTTATAGTTTGACCCCCAAAGAGTGGGCGTCAAACCAAAGAAGAGAGGTCGACCAAAAACCCCAAAAAAAAAAAAAAAAAAAAAAAAAAAAAAAAAAAAAAAACCAAAAAAAAAAACGTGGGTAGGAAAATGTACTAAAGGGCAAAACACGCTCATTTGGGATGCGGTCTTTTTTAAAAATATAAACAAAAAAACCCGGCAAAATTACATTCGCCGATGCCGTATTTCAAAAAATATACAATAGAAAAATCCAAGAAATTAATTCGCAAATGCCCCCGTAAAAAAAATATACAAATGGAAAAATCCAGAAAATAAAATTTCGCAAGCCGGTAAAAAAAAATATACAATAGGGAAAAATCCAGAAAAGGAAAACAGGGAGAAAATTAAAATTCGCAATGCCCGTTCCGTAAAAAAAAAAATTTCTGTTTTAAAAAAAATATACAATAGAAAAAATCCCAGGAAAAACAAGGAAATTAATCGCAATGCCCCCCCGTCGCCCGTTAAACAAAAAATATAAAACAATTAGAAAATCCAGAAATTAAATCGCCATGCCTCGTTTAAAAAAACTATACAATAGAAAAAATCCCGGAAAAATTAAGAGAAAGAAAAATTTTAATCTCAAGTGTAACCACCGTTTATACCAAGGGCCAGAAAACCCTAAACTCAATTCGAAATAGGCCAACTGACAAATATAATAAAAAAACCAGTGCCAGTTTAAACGTAATACAATTATTTTCTTTAAAAAAAACGGCTTTATCCTTCTTCAGACATTTAAGTGTCCAACTTGTACTGCGGCGTCTGTTTGAAAGAAGAAAAAACCAGGAAACAATGGGTTGTGATCGGGGCGGCCTAACAAACAACAAAAATTAATTGCCGTTTTTAAAAACGAGGGAGTTTTTTAACTCTCACCCGTTCCGTTTCTGAGTAGGACCGCGGAGGTACAAAATTTATTTTTGCCTTTCAGTGCCTTAGGCGTTTCTCACGGGTTAACCCAGGCAACCAAAACCGGGAAATAATCTTTCCTTAAAAATTCATGGTTCGAGTCTATCATAGAGTTTTTGATTTAGCTTACACTCGGGTTAAGCGTCAATAATTAGGACTATACATTAAATCGATACAAACGAACGCGAACAAATAGCCGCAACTATGAAACTTCTGATAGCTACCGGTAATTAGTTGCATCATAGTAACCACATTTTTTCAACAAATTAACCGTCAATCCTTTTTATCGAATGTTTTTTAAACGATTAACGTAGGGGAAACCATCCGATTTCATGCCTTTATTAAATTTCAAACAAAAAAACGTCTCGGGCTAACCCACCCGGGGAACCATTTTTAGGAGAATTACATGTTGGTATCGTAAGACGAAGTTACGTTCGCGGCCCTTATTAGTAACAGGTAAAGGCGCGTTGTTGGGTTGGGTTTTTGGGGTTGTGTGGTGGGGTTGTTTTTGGTTTTGGGGGATGGTTTTTTTTTGGGTTGGGAAAAATTTTATACCTTCATGCATAAAGGCAGTTTGGAAAATTCGGTGGATAAAGAAAACACCACTTGTAGTAGATATTAATGCATCCGTCATATTGGATAGTTTCAGTCCAGTATCCGTTAATTTATTCCTGAGGGTAAGTGGCACGGGATGGTACGCCGGAACGAGACAGTAGATAATAACGGTAGTTTTCTCTAATGTAAAATTTAAACCAAGCAATAAGACGGCTGTGTTGGGTTGGGTTGGGTTTTCGATGCTGTGTGGTGTACTCTGTCGGGGAGTCTGCGCTAACTGATTTTCTGCGTATTAGTGGGCAGGTGCTTGGTGTGTTGATCGGAAGAATGGGTTAGTTTGACATGCATTGTTGCCGCGATTAATCAGTTTTGTCGAATCATAGTAAGAACTGCCTCACGTTTTAGTATCAAATGTCTACAAAAAACACAAACTTCTATTAATGCTTTATTTCGCGTGGATGTGTGGTGCGGGTCGTCCGAACTTTCAAAGGAAAGTTGTGGTAGAGATGAGCATGTGAATGGGAGATTGGGATGTTTGGGGTGATTGGATGTAAGTCGTCTGGGGTGGGGTTCAAAGCGATATTCTGGTGTCAAATGGGATGGAACAGGATGGGTTTTGATAAAACGAATCAGGGATTGTTGGTGCAGGGCGGGGATTTTGTTTAACGCGTATTGGGGGTCACGCGTGTTATTGCCCAGCTCTTTGTTTTTACGGGGGGTGCGGGGCCGGGGCGATAGATTGGTGAATAAGGAAAATATGAAGGTTGGGATGCGTGGCAGATAGTTACGGAGTGAGTTGGGGGGAGACCTGGTCATCATTTTTCTTAATCGTTTACCTTGGAATCCCAAGTGGGGGGGCCTGGAGATAATATGCATAAGCAGGCTCCGACTCAAGAAGCCGACCGGTATTGTAAATCCTTCTGTGTGTGCTGTGAGGGTTGTGTTAATTAAAGCTAGGCAGAGTATTGTGTAAGAGATAGGTGCCGCTGTGGTTGGGGTGGTTGGGGGTGGGGGGTTGGTGGGTGTAGTTTGGGGTGGCTGTGGGTGTAATGGGGTGTTGGCAAGATGTTAATTTATGATGATGCAAGGCGCGCGAATACGAATTTCAGAATGGAAAGGGGGCGTCGGGTTTACCGAGCACGCTCACATATTTGTGTGTTGTGGTAGGGGGGTTTTTTGAAGGGGGCGGGCGTTTTTGTCCTTGTCTCAAAATATAGATATTGATAAAAATTTGTTAGTAGAGGCAGACCATTCCTGATGCATCAGAGGGCAGGAGGGAAGAATACGAAAGCAGTTCTGAATCAATTTTGATTTCACGGGGGTCTGCGGGCCCTCGCACAGGAACTAGAATTTTTTACGCCTTTGTTGGGTGGGATGGTGTGGATAGGTGAGGGAGAAAAGGTATGAATGTTCTAAAATTTTTTTCCAAAAACCGTGTTGTGGACAGCCCACGCACTTTTTCTGATGAAAAAGGATTTAATTAAACTTGTTTGTAGCGACCACGTAAAAACCGAACAGCTATTATAAAATAATCGCGGGTTATGTTTTGGTTTTAAGGGGGTTTAAAAATTTAATGGGGGTAATAACGATGTAATTGTAATGATACTGGGTAGTTCCTTATAACGCAAGTAGTCTTCTTTTAAAAATACGATGGCTCATACATCAAACTTGGGAAAGTCTCTCGCACCACCGCACTGGTTCGTTCAAGTATTTGTTTACATATATCACCAAGGGGTCCTGGACGGAACTTTCGGCGCCGTCGCTTGTTCGGTAAGAACATGAAAATAAAACGAAATCGAGCAGTTATGTTCACAAACGTTTATATAAGGCTCCAAGGCGACCGCCGCTTTTTGGAGGACGTTTTAGGTTGAACTTCGATGTGGACGCCGCGCGAACCCCAACGTCAAACCAGCTGTCAGTGCATTTAGAAAAATCAAACACCCGTTATTTAAACCAGGCAAACTGAAGTAGAACGGAAAGGCCGGCGCAACACAAGCTCTTTTGGGTTCGGAACCTTTATTACCTATTTTTTAACCGACCTGTAAGAGAAGAATTTGACTCAATTAACCTACTTGGACTTTTCCGAAAACAGTACATTATTCCCTTCCAACGCGTCCCTCAACCAAAAAAATACGGAAAAATTTTTGAAAACATCAAATCATAAATTATTACTAAAAGACAAAAAAAAAGGGTGGGAAGCTGTGTTCGCCGCCGTCTATTTGGTCGCACCACAGAGGTGAACTCCGGTTATCTTAGACATTCCTATTAATTTAAAAAAAAAATCTCATGTCGTAGTTTACAACGATCTCTTAAATCTCTTGGTGGTCCCGATTGTAAACAACTTTCAGGAGTTAGGCCTAAAATTGTTGGTCTTGCCCCGATTGGACGGACAGCTACAGTTCAGGTTCGAATACGGAAAAGAGCTATGTTGGAACGCATTCAAAACTTTTAACGGGGACCCCCGGGCCTTCGTAAGCTTCTCCGTTGTTTTTTTGGGCTGGGTAAACGGCTTGTTCCGAGGTTCTGGCGTCTTTGGTGGGGGACACTTTTTTAAAAAATCAACACTCAGTGACCAGATATTTTATTATAGGTTTAGGTGCGGATGCGGACCTGGATAAGGATGTACCACAACTTTGTTGGTCTCATTCAAAAAATAGGTTGCTTCGGTAAAACATCTGATCACGTTACAACAACTACGGTGTTGCCAGAAATCGAGCGATTACCACTACCGAGTTTAGGCAGGGAACGGTTTAGAAAACACAAATGCCGCGAATCATTGGACCATTTATGCAGAGCTCAAGGATTCGCTAGGTTTGTCTTCGGAGTGGAGGCAAACATTGTATTTTTTTGTGATTTGACGTTTGTTAAAAACAAACTTTTTTGTAGCGATACGGGATTTCCCGCGACGTTTCTGAGTACGCGATTGATTTTCGTGATGGTCCCGCGGGGTTACGGTTATTTTTTTATAATTAATTTTTTAAATATAAAAAATCGTATATTGTTAACCGTTATTCTGCATTAGTACGCGGTGTAAAAACCTTACGGAGTAGTTATATGTACAGCGAGTTTCTTGCCATTTTCGCCGGTGCGCAGTGTCCACAAATACTATCGGAATGGATGGGACCACGGCGGCATAGCATGTTTTTTATAATTATTTCCCCCAAGATCTGGTAGACGATGGAATCGACTTCTGGGAATTTATCACAAAAAAATGAATTGGCACGGAAATGAGGTGGCGGAAGTAATATCACCACGCAGACGTTATATATATCGGGATTGAACGCCCCTATGGGCAACCAATAAAAATTTTTGATCATCTTCCTGGATAGGGTCGTTTTCGTGATCTCATTGGTTAATTTAAGATTATATTAAAATTTTTGGTGGCCAAACAATTATTATCTTTTGGCAGGGGATTTAGACAATTCCCCCTGTTTGTTACCAAATGCAAAAAAAAAAACTATATTAGATATATTAAATGCATTTCAGTTAAAACATCGGCGCCATTCTGGCAAAAAGTATATACAATCTTTCTCCCTAGCTACTTCGGCCAAAAGATGCAGGGAGTACCGTAGAGTAGAGTTTGCAGAATTTTTATAACATTTCGGCTCCAAATAACCTTAACATTCTCATCCTTTTCTCAATTGGCAAACAAAAAAAAAATCAAAAATTTATTGATTTATGATTTAGGTGGTATTGAACTTTGTTCAGAAATAGACGCCTCTTGATTTGACTGTTTTCCCGTTTTTAAATATAGAAATTCTTGTGGCTAGCATAACATATAGGAGCAATTTTATGCACACGGAACGACGCCGTCGAGAAAAAATAAAATAACTTAATATCAGGATGGTTAGTTGTTAGAGTGTGGAGAAAAGAAAACAACTGCATTCTACTCCATTCGATAAAGTCGAAAAATGAAATGCAAGACGAATTATTTTTAGTTAGGCCAGACTGCACTTACAGAAATGCAAACCCAAGAGGTATTCCAGAGCATGATCTTTAAAGGTTCTTCCAAAATAGGAGTATTTGTATTGATCATGGCGTAATCTCCAGTTTTAATCGGGAACGGAATATTGGTACACGGTAACTAAAGTTAATTGTAACAGGTCGTCGCCGCGCTTAATTCCCGTTTCAAAAGTCGTTCGGGTTTACAGATGCGAATATTTAATTCCCCGAATATATTTTTAATAAGGGGTCCTATTGATCCCAAAAAGTTCCTTCTGAAACTTTGCCGGCCGTAAATTTCCTTTACAGTTGTCTTACGCGCATTGACTATTCAAAAGCAGGGCCAAAAACCCTGAGTCGGGGTCGGAGGTAGTATTCCTAGGGTTCGGACATGTTTTAGTCACGGGCAATTGTACGTTCGCGCTAGGTCGAAGAACCAAAAACAGGAAATACATCAAAAACTTTTATTCACAAAAAAATGATGATTCGGGTTTTAGATGGCAAACCGTACGCTGAAAAAATGTAATAATACCGGAGCTCCTATAATTAATTAATGTAGAGCTCCTCCTGAATCGTCAAAACTGTTTCCTCTGATCCATCGTAGGCAAATAACAATAAGTTTATGTTACCATTAAATTCATGTTGACAGTGCTATTCAATGAGCGTTTTTATTTTAATTTGTTTTAGTTGTTTGAAATTAATTGTTGTAATATCACATTATATATTGTTGGAGCATATATAAATTATTAACATTACACTACTGTGAAAAAAAACATATTTATTAATCCGTGTTTTATCGGCAGATGTACATTGAGCGTTATTGTCGAAATAATAGCTCTGGTCTCTAAGTTCTGTATAATTATAAATAAATTAACGGATCAAAGCGGTTAGTTTTTTGCTATTATGATATGCGCTTTCACAGTGTGAGGTCCGTTTGAAAAACCCTTTTGGTCCTGGTCTGGGGGAAATCTTCCGATGAGATCGGAAAAGCGGGAATTGCCGGGTTTTAACTGTCCGGATCTGTTAAAGTAGGTGAGGGCTTTTGGATTCTGGATTCAAGTCGGGCTTGCGCCGAGGAACTGCTCTGGTTGCTCGATTGACGTCAAATAGGAACCGAGTGTTGCGCATTTCGTTCGTTGGAGGTTGAGTTGTCGTACCGGTGATGATTGGGTTCAGTAAGTGTGTGATCGGTGGTTGGTTGAATGCTGGAATGTCTTTGGCGTTGTCTTGTGGGGTGAAATGGGGAAATGGGGGGAAAAAATCCAGGGAAGGGAGTCGTACGTCAAGTTGTGGATGCTATCTAAGCTTGCGGTGCGATCGGTTTTTCTTTAAGACGAAAAGATATGTCCCGTTTAAATTAAAATGGGTAAAAAATTTTTTTGTATTGTTATAACAAAAAAAGGGTTGTTGTCCGTTATCAGTAATGAGGGTCGTATTGTTGCAAAAGGTGTGGGTTAGATTAGGATTTTAGTCAGAGTATGTATCCTTATTGGGTGAATGAGTTATGGAGGTTATATGTCGATACCGAATTGGTCTTAGTCCACTTTTACAAAAAATAATTACAGCCGTGGACTGGCTTGTGTTGCACAAATTGTGGGTTTTTTTTTAAAACCGGCCCAGGAAGCAGATAGCAAAAATGTTTCAAAAATTTTGGGGATTGCTATTGAACTTGTGGTGGAATCGAGAAGGAAAAGTCCGTTAACATAACATGGGTATTATACCGGTTTTTCTTTTAAATTGGGCCAAGAAGAAATCCGCAATCCATAAGAGATACGGAAAACTTCTTAGGAACCTTGAGCTCTGTTTTGTGTTTGACAATTGTGGGCGTTTTTATATTTGGTACAAGTGCGATTGTCCCCCCCAAAATAATAGTGAAAATTGACCAAATTGTTTTTTTAATGCCATGTTTCGATTCTGTTCATGTAAGGATCATTTCATTTAGCGGAGAAAAAAAATAGCGACGGCGGAAGGTGGTTTAAATTTTGCAGAAATATTTTTTTCATACAAATTGTATGAACGAAACATTGTTTGTTATGATGTCATCTGATTTAGTGTTATGTAAGGATCAGTTCATTGTATGGGAAAAAATGTGTGGGCAAAGAAGTGGGTCAAATGTAAAGAAAGACTTGACTCCTAACCAGCAACGACTTTTATGCTGTTAGATTGAAACATTAACTCTAATGTTGAAACCACTTTCGAACTACTGTCCAGTATTTTTTGTGTCCCATACAATTATCCATCTTACTGAAAATATCCAACAGCATCATAAAAAAAAATTCACTCCATTCTAAAGGACAAGCTCGCACTTACAAAAAGTAAAACGCCAAATTGTCACAATAAAAAAGAGCTAAAGTTGCCTAAGAAAGTTTTTCCCGTATCTCTTACGGATAATGATTTCTGCCATTTTTGCCCAATTAAAAGAAACAAGCTGTATAAGCGCGGCATGAAAGTTGAACACGACTTGAAACCCCGCGTTCACATGGGTCGCCCGCTCACCATCCATACAAATATGATTTGTGTAAATATGTAGTTGCACTGGCAAAGGTTAGTAGAGTCATGGTTCAGTCATTCATTCAGATGTGGTTATTTTCTTTGGCAACTGGGATATAAAGATGATGGTATGAAAGCATTGTATGTAACTACCTATGACCGTGTTTTGTTTTTTTAATTACCATGCGAAATGATGTTCGTCAATATGCAAAATCATTATTTCTTTTGATGAGGGTATTTTA
>JAPNUC010000093.1:0-10459 GCA_028554685.1 Agrotis ipsilon | reverse complement strand
TCCGGGTCTAGCTGTGATGGTTGCCCAGTCCTACGAACACAAGGAGAACGCCCGTAGTGGAAGGCTTACGGCTGATGTCTTGGGTTCATGAGCAGCAGGACAGGCAATAACCGCTGAGGCAGCCAACAAAGCAAGCCCCTGCAATGTATAGACCGTAGGGCAAGGCCCAGCAGGACCGAAAAGCCGCAGCCCACCAATACCAACGGCGTCCCATCATTGGCCACCTTTACCGACATGCGCAGTATCAAGCGGCATGAGATCCAGACCACAAGCACCAGTGCGCACTGGGACAAGGCTGTTGCGAACAGCCGACTTGTCCCGATACAGAAAGCGGCGACAAAAACTAAAACCGATCAGCACACGCATTACTGTTGATGAAGGCTGTCATGTAAATCCCGTCATTATTGGCCAGGTTGCGAGCTTAAGGCTCTCCAGCCGGATGGCCTTCATAAGCGTGCTGATACCCGTACGAATATGGAGCCGGTACTCAGCAGCGTGCCGCACGTTCCAGAAACCAGGCATCCCGAGCTGTCGGAAAATATTCAGGATCTTCCTTCCGAATATTCGGCAGGATCGTCCCATTGTTTCTGCCCTGTTGTGCCATCTCCAACACGTCATGCCACTGAGGACATAGCGACCCCATTTTTGGGGGATTTCGTTTTACGTTTCCTCCTCAGAAGCGTGGAAACTGGCACGGCTGATGTCAGACCCGGTCCAACATGCCGATAATGCTGAGTTTGGCACCGCCATACGCAAACGGCTGCGATCAAGGCTCTGTCCGCGCATAGGAAATCTGGTCCTCAAGGACAGGATTTCGGAGGCCAGCGCAGTGGTGCCTTGCGGCCGAAGGAGGGGGATCCCACATAATCGCAGCATGAATCAGCCCACGGATTCTCGCCCCAGATTCTGTACTCCCCGCGGCGAGCTTTCGCCAGGCATGAGGCGAAGCGGACAAGGTTGAAGACCGCACGGAAAGCCACCACCGATGCCACGGGGGACGCTCGGGCCCCGTGACATGATAGATGTTCTGGGGGACTCTCAACGCTGGCGACGGCAAACAAGCGCCACCATGACCCGGCCAGCCGGGCGCCATAGGCCCGAAAATCCGCTCCAGAGTGCCGACAAAGGCACCATCCGGCCTCACAGAGAACACCACCAAGGAACAGTCCACGACTGACTGAACATGGCGATCCGCAGGATAGGAGAAACACCTCCAGCAACGTGCCTAAAAATCGTTGAAGTGCTTGGAAGAGCCTAGCCCACGCAGCGGCTGGGCAAGAAATCATTAACGGTCAACCGGCACCCCAGGCGTATCAACCTGAGCAGAAAGCTGTGGCCATGATACGACCAGCGGCAATCCCAGGTTATAAGGCTGAACTGGCTCATCCCGGGCGGAAGGACCGACTGGAGTACAGCGTAAAGAAGGCTATCACCTGCCGGTAACCGGGTCATTTCACGACGCAGTTATCTTACAGTTGTTATCATACAATTCAGGCCGGAAACCCTACTCCTCCGGCACTATAATGGTTAGCCCCTGAATACACATGACATGATTTGACGGAATTATCGCCGCATTGTGATGCTCAACTCTGTCCGTCTTCTTCATGTGTAAGCGTGGCACGGATTTAGCAAGCGTGGGATTTCCATCAGCGGACTCCGACAAGGGTCCGGCATCCGTCCCGCAAGATGGTCGTCAGTTTCCTACTGACGCCGTACCATCACGCGCATCTCAAACGTCCATGATTGTTCCGTGTCCTTCTTCCTTGCTCAACTGACTGCGCCGCATGCATTCCTTAAGCGCGTTGATGCAGGAATATCGTGGCAGAATCAGGATGCCCTGCCAAACCTGCGGAATCTGAGTTAACTCCGATCCCCAAAGCATTGATCGACGGATCATCATCGTTGGTTTTGGCCCCTCCATCTTCGGCATGAGCCAGAACCGGAAAGGCGAGCGGGACGGCCAGAGCAGGGTGGCCACAAAGCGACGCTGATCATGGCGCACTGATTAGGGGAAACTAATCTCGGACAAGCCTTCTGGACGCTTGAATCATGGCCGCATGATTAGGGGAAAATAATCCTCGGGACAAAGCTCTGGCCCGGTAGTCACACACCGTGCGAACACTTTGCGTAGCTTTTCCGCGCTCGGACGCAGTTTTCCCTGACTCACTGACGGACCATCGGTAACGGTGCCAGCCTTTTGCGGGCGTTCCGGCCGCTCATCCGGCCATCATGACCCACAAACAGTCGAGAGCCTGGAACATCATGAAGATCCGAACAGCCTGCAGTCCGCAAAGGTCCGCGACAAGGGACTCCGCGTTGTCCGCCGTCGTGGCGCGTGTACCAACATCATCAAACAAGAAACCCGCGCATAATGGCACTCAGGGCTAATTGCCTTGATCCGCTGGATGACCAATTGGGACGAGCGCTGGCTGATGGCTGGCGCCGTTCTGCTTTGTAACTCCGTCTTTTGCCTCTGCGACTCCCGCAGTACGTCTCCGGCGCCTGCCGCGTCAGCGCCTCATGTCCAGACGCCTCCCCCTGCTCAAAAACGATTCTGCCACAATCCGATTCCGCAGGCACATCACCGTCACCACAAGACTCGTTCAGGACGGCTTGTTGAAACGGAAAAGGCTCTCGCCTCTCGCGGAAACGACAAGGATGCGCCGCAAACTCGCCGAGCAGGCGGAAACATTGCGGAACCCGCAGCCTGACCGGAGGCGGTGCGGATGCTCTGACTCGATTCGCAGGAGACGCTCTCGGCAAGCATGATTTCCATTCGCCGAAGATGATCTTGGACGTCCGCCATCACTCTCCAGCCAGCCCGATCAGCCATTCTTCTGCGCCGTTACCGAGCGGCCATACGATCAGCCGCTGGCGACAATAACGGAGCCATTGCCGATCTGGGTATCGCAATCCAGGCTGACCCAGGAGATGCCACAGCGTGGGGAATGCTGGCAGAGAGTGAGCGGGACAGGCATGAACCAGAGGCCCCCTGCTCGCTTACAACAGAGATGCAGCTTGATCCCCACGCACACTAGGCAGACAAACACTCAAGATTCTTCAGAAAGAAAAGAACGGGCAGGAAGACTGACGGACACAACCTCTTGTATTCGTCAGCGTTCAATCCCTGATTCACTCTATTCAGGAGGATTTTCATGAAGACCAAGACCGTTCCCGTTGAACAGACACCTGCCAAGAAGGCTGTTGCAGCAAAGTCCCAAAATCATGCTGCAAGCACGCAGGACGCCCCGTGAAATTGGTTTGGCGGGCATGACTCTTGGCCACCTCGGCCCAGGCGTTTTCGTTTCGTCTATTTTCAACAGGCTCTTGCCGGGTCATTTCCGTATTGGCTGCCACCATCCAGTGTTTCGCGCAACCGGAAGGGCTAACCCAGGCAGGCAGAAAACCATTCAAGGTCTCTGGCCGCCCTCTTTGTTTCAAGATTGTTTCGTCCAAATGTCACAACCTAATCAATAACGCCCCAATAGAAAAAAATAGAAATAAAACAACTCAGAATTTTACCTAAATTCACAATTAACTCATTAATTATAAACCAATTCGAAGTATATCCTTCTTCCATAATTTTCTTTGCTTCAAAAAAAAAAAAGTCTATTTAGATTTTTTCCATAGTACATACGCGTATGCCTGAACCGGCCAAATTATACACTTCATACTGAACGCATGATCGGTTCGTAATGGTCGTGCCATGCGCCAATGTCGAAATTCGGCTGTGAACCATAGCCATGGAGATTTGAGAATTGAGCGTCATTAAGACGCCTCTAATTTTTTGATGAGTAGAAAGGTCGCATTTTAAGCAACCCGAATGTGTGGAATATTCATGTAAACTCCAACCATTAAATGTACTTTGGGCTGCTCTGTCAGAGCATGCAATTATAAGAGACATTCGAAACCCTTTAACGTCATCCTTCCCCGCCTCCAGGTTCCGCTGGCATTTATGTCATGACTGCTCCAACGGGCCCTCAATACTCCTATTAAAACCAGAGAAACCTCCTACCCATAAGAGACGAATTATTGGCATTTTTGTGGCTGCTTGACGTAAGTAGCTATCATTACTCACATTGTGGCACGAGTAGTATAAATATCGTGTTTTATCATTTTATCAAAATAAGCTACGCTAAAAACGCCTCGACCACGATTGAAAAATTTATCCAGAGAAATATCGAAATTCTGGTGCTTTATACGAGGCTTTAGGTTAGGGTTGCCCCACTTCCAGGGAACATTACCCCGCCGCCTTGAGTAATCATCATTGTTACCACAACTGAATTGGTTCAGCCTGAGCATGAAGATCTGTTTGGTTGTGGGCGCCCCGACAGACCTGGCTGTAAACCGCGTGTCAATATCAAATTATGTGGAACTCATGAACAAGGTGAGTGAATGTAACGGATTAATAACCCGCCTGTTTTCTTTTAATTTTTTCCGTGGGGCGTTGTTTCCATCTGTTTCTGGAATAAGGCATTAAATTTTACAGCGTCCGCCCTGACACCCGCAATGAGTTGAGAATTTTTCCATTTATAATGCAGAGAAACATAACCATCAAAAGCTGCTCCTGATAACGGAATAGGCTAGCTCTGTGTGGTTTTGTTTTGATTTGCTTTGTCGATATCTGTTTGTCCCATAAAAATTTTCAAATCGACAAATGGTCCCATTGGATTTTTCATATCCGGAATAAACATACTGGAACCCGGCACTTCCTCCTGGAGCATACCATATCTGATCATAAGAGTCGTCGCGTTCAGGCTGCGCCATTCAAATCCGCTGGCGAACCCAAAACCGTGGGAATTTTGATTGAGATTCCGCGTGGTAATCCAAGCGCAAACGTTTGTCCTCCTTCAGTCCACGATCATATTCCTGTTTAACCGTTTGGAATTTATAACCGCTATTAAGGAGTTTATTCAGACACTATGTGTGGGTTTAAGCGTCGCAACATTATCCTGATCATTATAATAATCGCACATATTGCCTGATTTGCTTTCTGAAGTAAGCGCCGAGCAGTTTATATGGCTCATGATTAAAATAATCTTCCCACGTAATAAAACCCCGCACGTATTTTAATTGTGGAAATATTATCAGACCAGTTAGATTTCCCAAAACACCAGTTGGTATTCATCTTCCAGGTATCTTTACGTGCCGTCGTTCGCGCCGATAAATATATTCTCGGCCCGTATTAGAGTTTGGGTTCCAATCCCGGTATCATCTAAAAGATAGCATGATGGCCTCCATAAAAGATTTTTCCCACCGCTCGTAATGCATAACCCATCACCGAGGCAGTCAGTCCACTATTTACCGGATGCCATTCCTAGCGCGTAGCCCCCCAATGTCTTCAATCATTAGAATAACTGCGCTATCAACGTACGAGGCGCAGTCATGCCATTCCAGCCTTGCGTCGTACGGCATTCGTTAAGAATTTTCCCTTTTTGTCGTACTAATTATAACTGTCTTCTTGCACGTTTTTTAACTCGTAGCGTCCTCCTTTGGTATCGCAACGAAAGTCATATACCGAATTCTTATTTTTACAAAATCTATCCGGAACCAAAACAATTTAGCTACCCCGTCCAAGTGTGGAGACATACAGGTATTCTATTTCTGCCCCGGAGACCTTTTTCGTCGAGTCAATTCCGTCTCCGTTACGTATTTGTATAAACCTTTGATCACAAGCACTTCTTGCGATCATATCGATACCGCGCTAGCTCCTCCATCCTGCTCTGCGGTAAACGTTTTATAAAATACTTTCTTCTCCAGTCATTTCTGTGGTATCATTTGCAGATTCACGCGACGGGCTTTGGGATTATTCTCCATCCTAATATGCAAGCGTTTTATTCCATCTCAAGGTTCGTCTGATAAGGTGGACGGAAACGCTCTGTACGCTGATATAACGAGGCTCATCGCCATTACGAATACTGTAACGCCTGGACGTTGAGTTCGCATCTGAGCACTAGATGTGCTCCACCAAGATGGAAAGATTATAAAGTCATTGGACTCAACCACACCAGCAAAATTGCGTTGGTACGTATTTCTTTTCTATGACTTGAACGTTACGTTCTCTTCATAATTATATTGTATTTGGGCTTTTTGTAATTTTTAAGTTCGATAACATTCGATTTCGTACGACATGCATTTTGAAGTTTTTTCAATAAGACACCTTGAGAGCTTTGAACTTATTCATTGGCCATGAAAAGCGGGATCTGAACGCATATTATCCGCGCCCGCATTGCCATCACACACAATGCGCTTCCATTTTGCCTACTAAAAGTAGAAAGTGCCGAAGTGAGTTTTTGTGCTGGAATTACAAAGGTATTGTCATTGCTATCCGCTAAAGGCAATAGCTGGTTGCAATGCCACCCTTGGGACGATAGAGCAGAATTGAAATCGACTCTTAAGCGGAACATTTTCAAAACCTTGAGCGAGACCCTTCCCTCAAAGAGTCTTTCAGAGTTAAATTTCCGCCGCTTTTTGTTATGACACTTTTGTGTCGATAATTATTCCAGATAGATATTATTACTATCTCTTCTAATCACTCCTCCTAAGACAGCTTCTACCGCAGTCGCAAAAAGATCTGTCTTCGTAATGATCAAACATTCCCGAAAGACGCAGTCTGACCGTCTATGGGAAACAACATATGCTGTTTATTTTACCCTGTTAAAACTTCTTACGCCTCAGATAATGTTTCCGTCTCCAAGTAAAACACCTCGCCTCTTGTCCAGTCCGTAAGCGGCCGCATACGATCTTGTTCTACGGTACCACTGCGTATTTTTTCCTGGCGGACTGTATAATTTTCGGTTTCCTGACAAGAATTCTTCTCTCTGGAGAAAGAGTTTTCCATAAATCACAGCTGTGCCATAGTAAAACCGCGCACGATCCCACATAGGAATCTTTTGTAATAGCATTCTTTTTTTTACTCACATTAAAAATGGCAAAAATATTTCCCATATTAATGCAATGATTAACCCCAGAAAAAAAGCACCTACCATGAGAAATAGACAAAAAATCAGATTTTGAATTCACTTCTGAATAACAATCTAAAATTACAGATTTTCTTTTTTTATTTATGTTAAAAATGTTCTTTTCAGTTTTATATTTTGTACTCGCTTCACCACTAATTTCATTGGAACCCCAACAGGGGCCATAGCCGCTGCCGTGGAAAAAAACGTTCTTCGAGAGACGGTGTTTGTCCGACTGTGTTGAAATTAAATTGGTTTATTGCAGGCTTTAGCCCGTTCGGTCGCATGCCATCTTGCCTCTGCCCCGGGGGGGGGGGGGGGGGGGGGGCCCGCAAACAAGCCCTTCATGACGACTATCGCTACAGGCCAAATTGTAATTCTTGGTTTTCAGAGGTGCCCGGAGGCGAACTCCTGCTCTATGCGAGCATCGCCTGCCGCATTTCCTCAGGGAGATTTTTTTATTCCCCACGTATCCATCCTATCGGTGGTCGCTTTGTACTGACTTTCACGCTGCATCCTATCGGTGGTCGCTTTGTACTGACTTTCACGCTGCGAAAGAAAATTTTGCTACCAAAGACAGAGAATGTGCAAGCCGCTTCTCTACAATATCTCTGAGATACCAGCTTTTTTGAGCAATGTTTCTGCGGTGCCGTTATTTTTCTTTCTATGACTACGTTACGATCTTTTTCAGTATTTTTTGTCTGATTTCTTCCCGCCATTTAGTTTGGACCTTGCATTAACCCAATTTCTTCCAGCTGAGGGGTATGGATCAATTCCCCTTCCCCTGGATTGCAGAAATCGAAACTAATCTAATAACATCCATTTCTTTATATTTCGATATACGATATTTCGGCCTTAGTATAGAACATATCCCACAGGATTTGTTATGTTTTTTTATTACTTTGATAATAAAAAACCTAAGCTTCCTGGCTAATATCACATCGCATCAATATCGGTAATACCGCAAGCCAAGAACCGGTAAGGCTTTCGTTTGGCAAAAAAAATGATCGCACCGCCCTGGCTACGCTCTCTGTCTGGCCACACGCCTTATTGCCCTAGTTGCTGACTGAGGGTTGTTTAACAGTCGTTATGTACTCTGTGAAAAACTATTGTAGATTTCATGAAACCATCCGAAGCCACGGTCAGAGAAAACGAAATCGGTCGATATTCAACATCGATCCTGGCAACTTCCCTCGGGGTTTGATGTCTTTCACCATTCCCACAACATCGGCTGAACAGGGCAATTCGCGCATGGTCAACAGCAGCAATCATCGCCTCCGATGCCTTTCCACGCAGTACAGGCCAGCGGTGCCAGCGCTGGCCCCAGACACCTGAACCCCTTCCGCTCGGTGCCGAAAACGCCGATTTCATTGCCAGCCGCATCGCCGCCTCGGCTGTCGCCGCACTGACAATCCACGCCGCAAGACGCCCATAGGCGGCCAGAAAGACGTACGTCTCTGCTTCGCTTCTGCTCCATGACGGTATGGAAATCATTCGAGACGCGCGACTGTCATGACCGGGTGTCGCCCAATAGCTCTGCGAGCAGCACACGGCCGGGACGTTTTCCGCACGCCCCGCACGCCCGCTACCTGATGGCAGAAGCTGAACCGTGCGTTCTGCTGCTCTAGAACACACCACCGCCCCGCCCAGCCGCATCCGCATCGACCACACCTCGAGCGTCAGCTTGGGGAAATGCCGGCCTTTGGCGAACGATCTGGCGTTTCCGATAGGATGAGATTGACCCTCCCGCCATCCGTGATCCTCCGCACAGCCTCCGCCGTTGCAGCCGGAGACCCGAGTGTGTCCGAAGACATGACAAGAAATTTTCGCCTCCGGAAAACGCATTTTGCTTCTTCCGTAATGCGCTCGATCCCCGGCCCGATCGGCACCAGCGATGTTTCGGCGTGACATTTGCGGACAGTCTGACGGAATGCTCTCGGTATGGCCGCAGTGATGGCAGGTCAGGATACCGCGCGCCCGATGTTCCACCAGCCAGGTGGAGCAGTTGGGGCACTGCATCCCGTATGCCCGCACCACGACAAAGCGTCAGCGGCGCATAGCCACGGCGATTGATAACGCATCGCCTGCTTCCCCATTCTCCAAGCGTTTCCCAATGGCGTTGCAAAGCACCGGAGACAGAAACAATCCCCGCTCCGGCGGGTCAGACCGCATATCGACCAGAGACACGTCCGGCATCGCGTCCGCGCCACATGTCCGGGCAGTCAGAAGCTCATGATGATAGCGACCAACCTTCGACGTTCGCCAACGTCTCCAGAGGACCGGGCGTGGCAGACACGAGAATGGCGGGCGGCGTTGGCAAACGGGCGCGGACCACAGCCATATCCCGCCATGATCATGACGCCCTCTTCCTGCTTGAGGGGCGCTTTCATGTTCCTCGTGTCCACCACAACGAGACCCAGATCTTCAAACGGCAGGAACAGGGCTGACCTTGCACCAACAACAACGCGTGGGCCGTGCCAATCATCTCAACGCCACGCCATGTTTCACGCCGAACGCTTGCCCCCGGATCGGAGTTTTGCCAGACACCGTTCCCGCAACCAACGACGGATGAACCGACCGTCCACTTCTGCGGCTGACGGGCGATTTCCGGCAAACATGACGCAGAACCTGCTTTCCTTGACCAGACAGGCCGCCACACAGCCTCAAAAATACACTTCCGCTTGCCAGACCCTGTCACGCCTCAAGCATGGTCACGTCAAAGCGCTGCTCTTCCAATTCCACAGACGGCAAGCTGCGGTGCACCTTCTGCCTGCTCGTCAGAAGACGCGGCGCCCATTGCTTGGGTCAGTGTCGCCGAAAGGTTCCGCCACCGATCACGCGGCCAATCCCGCACAGGAACCAGCCTCGCAAGCCCCTGATAACGGCGGAGCACTGCCTCCGCTGTGCCGCCGCAAGATCGGATGTCGTCATCGCCGTGCTGGATGCCACATCAAGAACAGCGCGACGTGCTGGCGTCACACGCAGACCATCTTCGGGCTGCTCAGCAGTCCGACCCAACCAAGCAGGTTTGGGCGCATCTTTCAGTGGAATCCGGGGTCGCATAGCAGCACCCAGCCCGCGGCGGCGTCAGCGTATAGGCCGCCACCGTCGATTTAACCGCCGCAGCTGCCCCCCGGCAAAGGGCGTACATCCAGCTTTTCAACCACGGAACGCAGGCGGGACAGTGGAACTTCCCCCGCAGGTGCTGTCGCGAAATCACCGGCACCCGTGGTGGTTGTATCCCAGACCCTCCAACGTCTCCCGCTTTCCCAACGAACAGGCAACCCCCAGATCGCCCGCTGAAGCGGCATGGGTCCAGATAGTCCCAGCGGCCCCCGAAAAGGCAAGCGGAACGAGCAACCGAAACGCGCGTTTTCCGGTGGGGGGTGGCTTTCGCAGTGGTCGGCCTTCTGGTAGGCTGCTGGAGATTCCATGCCTGGGTCTACCTCCCTGAGCCCGAAAGCCATGATGGCCCATGACGCATTGCGCGACTGGACCGA
>JAPNUC010000092.1:0-11132 GCA_028554685.1 Agrotis ipsilon | reverse complement strand
CTGCCCCAGCTTCATTGCGCTGCTGGGCGGGGAAGGCACGAGTGACAATGTCCCCCCTCCGCGACCGGCTTTTGAGGGTCCGTGCCGCATTCTACAGGGCAAACTGATACGCACCAGTGTGCTGTCGCCCAAAAATCTGGCTTGGCACGGGTTCCACAAGGGAGCGATTTCCACCCAAGGCGGCTATGTGTCGAGAGGGTGCCGGCCTGCGCACAAGAAACAAAAACTTCCCCCCTCTCAGAAAACGATGCAATCGGCGGTCCGCTCGGCCCAGAGGTAACATCGTCCTGTTGCTTCCGAAACGGGGCCGACACGAGAAGGCAGGCCCAACGCCTACCCTTCACGCTTCCTCTTTCAAGTCGGCGTTTTTTTGTTTCACAGCTTGGGGAAAAGAGGGGGACGGATCATTTCAGAAAACAAGAAACGACCATACCCTGCGGAAGAGCAAGCTCCCTTGGCGGACGCCGATACCTGAAGCTCAGCACAACGCTGTTGCAGCGAAAGCATCAGAGCATGCCACAGCAGAAATCCGCCATACGGTCATCCGTTTGGATACCGCGCGAACCAGCATGAGCATGAAATTGGCCAGCAGTTGGGCTCGCAAGACTAGCGCGTGCGGGACATGGCTTCCATGATTGCAGAAAGCCTTGCGGGAACGCATGAGGTTCAGAAGACCTTTACGCCCACCCTGAGATCCAGAATATTGAAAATAACAGCAGCATCAGCAGGCTTCATGCCTCTGTAAATTCTTGGACGAGCCGATCCGTTATCCTGCTTGAGAAGTCATTCGGAATGACGTTCACTGTCTTCAATCTGGGACCTTGACGCCTGCAAGGTCCCGTCATCCGGCGCTGAAGTTCTTCTTTCCCCGGCATCAAAAGAGGACGCGCCTTCATCCAACGCCTGGACCGCCGGTCCAGTTCCTGCTGCCGCTCATTCACGATCGGCCTTTCAAAGCCGGGTCACCGGTCTCTTGCTGCTACCACTCCCGAAGGCGCCGAGGCGCGGCCCTGACAGCCGCCCCTTGCAAGATCGGCAGTCGCAGGGACCGGTGACGACTCCACGGAATAGCAGGTTTTTTCCTCCATGGGAGCGGCCCGCATCGTCTTTGTTGTGTAAGACGCTTCACCAGAAACGGCGTCACAGATGGTTGAGAACGGCAGCAGCAACCGCGACGGGAACACGCAGGGGACTTCGCGCCTACATATTCAACCAAGATAGTTAAACCTGCCGCACTAGAAGACCGCTCTCAAACCACATGTGATGTGAAAAGACGGAAAAACATCAGTTTTATCCCTGTTCTGGAGAAGTGCGCGAAGCAGTTTCACGTTCAGCGCGCTTTACCCACCGGTCGTTTTGACCTTCCCCACGCTCCCCATCCGCCCCCTCATCCATTCGGAGGCCGAGGCCGAAGAGACCATGCGCCGGAGCCCGGGAAAACATCCTTCCTTCTGGCCGACTTAATGGTTTCTGGGAGGAGGCTTCTTCTGTGGGAAAGCGCCTCCTTCAAGCAACTGCGATACGCTTCCGAGCGTTCACAACAATATCGTCGTTCATTCTGAGGGTTTTGCCAAGTCTCAACAGTTTTGCCCAGTGCACGCCCAACAATTTCAGTTGTCTGACGAAGATGATCGATCCGGATTGTGCATGTGCGCGTGCTTCTCCAAGGTCATGATCAATTGCATTCAAGCTGCCAGGTCACTCCGAATCACAGGCGGACGGGGGCCCGATCCGAGCTAGAGACTGTATAAAAATCGTCACCAGCAAGCAACACTGACAGGCAATTTCAAGCCCAGCTGGTGGAACCAACCTGTCCCATGAAAAAAATTGCTCGTCTTTTCAGCTATAAGCTGGAGGGCCGTCTTAGCCTTCCTCCAATAAGATTTTCTCAATCCGGACAGCCACCTGCCCCTGTTTTGCGACACGGCCTCGCAAAAAACAGTCTTTCCACACATCGCCATCTGTACCAGAAGCGTCCGGGTCCCGACGCAAGCACCAGCCGATCCACGGGATAAGGTTAAGAATGTCCTGAAGGTTTCATGGTCTGCTCCTCCAGCAGGCATCAGTTGTTTTGTTGTAAAGTCTGTATTCCAAAGTTCCGAAGCCAGATGGACTTTCCCAGATCCCGTCATGTCCGAAAAATTCTTCACCCATGAAACGCTGGACCGAGAATTTCACGTAACCGGCTTCAGGTGCATGAGGGGGATGAGATCCACGTCACCGCCGCTCCATCCATATCGATCCCGAACCGGGCCATGACCACGGCCATGGTGGCCCGTGAAATGGTCGCAAAGCGGGAATTCAGTTCCAGAACGATCCAGCCGGAAATTCACGGCGCAAGCGGGACTGAAACTCATGGCGAGATCGCCCAAATCACACTGAATTCGCGGCTCGTTCAGTGCGCGCTCAATCGCCGTTATGATGCCGACCAGACCGTTACGTCCTCTCCCACTCACGGGAAGCCGGACACGGTCATGCCCACGAGCAGGGCAATCATAATGCTGTAGATCAGGGACGAGCTGAGGATCAGAAATCCCGTAATTGTCCCACTCTTCCGCCTGAAAACCTGCAAACATCGACTGCCCGGAAACCATTTTCAAGGTAATCACCAAAGCGCAGGAATTGAGGCGGTCTATCGAGACTTCAACATTATCATTGGTGAAGTTTCGCGAAAGACTGGTCGTCAAAATACGGACGAGACGGTCAAAGACCACCTCCAGCATGGGCCAACACGCTCCTAGGAAAAGGAAGACGTCGGATCAGTCTTTCGAGCCCAATTCCTTCGCCTCCCCCTTCAGCGTGGCATCACTTCCGAACAGACTGGCAATTTCAGCCTGATTGAGAATACGGCCAGTACCGGTCCTCATCTTCGGGAATCCGGAAATCGGTCCATGGCGAGAGCAAACTTGGGAGTCGGCATGTCGGCGGCTTCTTCCAGAGCTGATTCGCGTTGTCTTGCCGGTCCCATGTTATGCCGCGTCTGCAGTCACTGCACCAGCAACTCCACGAAGAAGATTCCGCACCGGCAGTAGGCGAAAGAATATTAGACACCTGCGCCGGCAGCGTCTTCTATCAGGCGATAGATTCCTGCACCAGACAGCTTCTTCCGGACGCATGCCATGAGCAGGTCTGGAAAGCATTCCTGGATCTGCGGCATGAGCGGCCGATTTTTGCCGTATTCTTTGGCTGTCTTCAACTGAAGGCGCGCACGGATCCGATATAACGGCGCCCCCTGCCTCCCGGTATCCCAGATTGGATACCATCTTGGGAATGGTAATAATCGTCCGCTTTTTCGGGTGTGGGGTAAGTTTTTTCAGGATGTGACGCCAGGGTGATGGAGTGCTGCCAGGCGACTGCGCCTCCTCCGGCCAGCAGTGACGCCGCGGTCGCTGCCAATCATGATGATCCTGCGCTTCCCGCCCCACTTTTGCAGGGGTTTCAAGTTCCGGGAGTCTCCGTCGTCACCGTGTCTCTGCCTTTTCTTCGGACAGCCCCCATCATCTGTTCAAAGATTACATTGGGTTTATGACGCCCGGACAGTCTCCTTTTCTCTATGCCGGAACCTTTGTTGTGACGGGTTTCTCCTTTCTGGCTGCGCCTCTCAGACATCCCCTTACAATCGGTATTATGCTGCGAACGGAGCCTATAAGGCGCCTGGAACCCCGAGTGATCCTTGGGGTCCGTACATTCAGCAGGCTGCCAATCGCTTCTCGATTCCCGAAGCATGGATTCGGGCGTATCCATCATGGCCTCGGGAGGCCACAGTACTCTGAACGGGAACCATCACATCAGCGCGGAGCCATGGGACTATGCAGTTGATGCCCCCGACCTATGCGGAAATGCAGAAAGTCGCCTTCGGGCTGGGATCCGATCCTTATGAACCTCACGACAATATCATGGGCGGGAACAGGCTATTCAGATCCTGTTCTCGCAAATAGGCGCTCCCGCATTCTGCAGATACAATGCAGGCCGCCGCGCCTTGAGGGACTATCTTATTGAAGGGCGCGTCTTTCTTTTTGCTGGTCTCTTCCCAATGAGACCTTTAATAAGTCGCCAGCATTTACCCCTCATCTGGGAACACAGGTGGCCATGACGGGGCCGCTTCGCAGCATGCTGTCAACGGCCCAGCTGCATGCTTCTCCCATGGATGGTAGCCGAAGCCACCGACACATCCCCTAAACTTGCCATGAACCAGACGTCAGCCAGATATGCCGATCCACAACAGGAGTTGTGCAGCAGGCTGCGGCCGCGCCCGGCCGACACATCACCTCAGTACCATCTGATACTATGCCCCCTGATCTTCCTCCTGCCGTCCCCTGCAATCCAAACGGCGCCTATGATCCCGACGCCACCTGCGTCCAGACACCCGTTTCATCCGATCAACTCGCCCCACCATCGGGCCACGCCTCACTATGCCGTCGGCACTTCCTTACCTCCACCGCCGTCATTCCTACGCCCCCCAGAACACCAAGAGCCTCATCTGTGCCTGGACCGCCCACGAGTGGTGAGTTACCGCACGCCGGGAAGCTATGGGGACTGGGGCATTCAGGTAGGCGCATTCGCGAATCACGGGCAGGCGCGCTTTGCTGCGACAATGGCCAGACAGAGCGAAAATTTCTCGCCTTTGCAAGGCATCACGCAATCGAAATCCAGCCCACGATCGCACACTGCACACGCTTTCTGGAGGGCAAAAGACTGGACTGGCAATCATCCGGACAGGGCGCTGCTCAGGCCTGCAATGCTTTGTCAGGACAGGGCATGCCTGCATGGCGTTGCCGCCGGTGCATTAAGTTATTGTAGGGTGAGATCTTCTAAGAAAATCACTGCGCGTGGCAACGGCTATGGTTTGCCGTATGTTCCCATGCAGATTGGACATACCTGCACGCATGAGCGTGGAGTCACTGTCCGGACATTGTTTCACCACGCCGACCGGCCCTCAGGATGCGCAGATGGACCAGCCCTGCTCCCCGATTACACCCCCCATAGGAGATGTCATTCAAGCGAGGAAGGGTATCACCAAGACCTCGGTCGTCGACATATCCAGATGATCGCCATTGGTGGTGCCATCGGGACAGGTCTATTCCTTGGTGCAGGCTCCGCCTTCAGGTGCTGGACCTTCCCTTGCTTTGATTTATGCCGTCTGCGGTTGTTTTGTTTTTTCCTTTCTGATCCTTCGGCACTGGGCGAGGTTTGTCATTTGTACCGCCCCCCAAGCGGAAGTTTCGTAACTTATGAGCGCGAGTTCCTAGGCGAAAAAGCGGCCTATGCAGCCGGCTGGCTATCATTTCTGAACTGGGCCATGTACAGCGTCTCGTCGATATCACGCCGTCGCCTCTACATGCACTATGGCCGTTTTCGTGATGTCGCAATGGTTTTCCCTGGGCGCATAACCATTGGTCGGTGCCATGAACATTGATCGGCGTTCGCTATTTTGGCCGAAAAGGGAGTTATGGTTTTCGCTCATCAAGGTTGTGGTCTAGCGGCATTTTCTCACTCGCAGGAACTCTTATTCTTGGTAGTCGTATGCCTGGGGGGGACATATACTGGGTAAAATCTTATTACCGAAAAATTGGGGTAATTTTCCCCATGGAACTTATTCCGGCCTTTCTCCCTCTTACAGGGTGTGGTTCTTCGCTTACTCAGCCATCGAACTGATGTCGGAACGGGGCTGCTGGCGGAATGCCACGATGCACCGTGAGGGTTTCTTCCTAAAGCCATCAATGCGTGATCTGGCGCATTGCCCTGTTTATGTTGGCTTGTTGTTACTACTGGTCTGCCTTCTCCCATGGACCGCCTAATGCTGGTGTCAGAACGTTTGTGAACGTTCCTTCCAGGCTCTGGGAATCCCGGCATGCGGAAACATCATGAAATCGTCGTCCTCACGGCGGCCCCAATGTCCCGCCTGAACTCCGGTCTTTACTCCACCGGTCGTGTTTTACGGGGGCTCTGTCTCTGGGTGGATCCGGCCCCGAAAATTGCTGTCCAAATTGAACCGAAAAGCTCGTGCCTTACAATGGCATTCTAACCATCCACTGCGCGTTTATCTTGTCGGCGTTGCGCTGAATACTGATTCCTGCGCGTGTCTTTGCAATTGTTCGGAATTTCTGCCATTGCATTATCGCACTGGGGTTTCATCTTCTCTGCCCAAGAGCATCGCCTGCGTTTTCAGCCATCAAAACGCGGCGAAATCGCTTCCGACGACATTCGCCATGCGGGCGCCCCTGTCACCAAACTGGCTTACACGCTGGGCTCCTGGGTTTTTTTGTTTTTTCGTGCTGCCCTCTGCTTCCTGATGGCTTGATATCAGATGGCACAATTTACGATCGCAGGCCATTCCTTTGATTGGATTAATCCTCGTCGGCGGTTGGCTCCTTTAGGAAAAACCCGGGTGACATCCGTTAAACATTGCCTCTCTGACGCTCCTTCGGGGGCTTTTTTTCGGTTTTCAGAGACGACCGAAATCCTCATACGCTTCGGTGCACAAACACTTATGTGGAGCCAGACCAGGCCTTTGTTCTCGCCCTGGCGCGCTTGCGACCCGCAATCGACGCCATGCGATCCACGAAATATGCCGACACAATGGCGAGACCCAAGCCCGTTCCCCTGCTGGGTTGGCTCAACATTATCACAAACGATTAGAAGAAAACGTCGGTCAACCGTGGAAGGTGATGCGCTTCATACCGCGCCCGTTGTCCTCACGCCCAGGAGGCTGCTCAGTCTCCGGCCAGCGATGATCATCCGTTCCGGCGCCCCTGGGGAAAACACAAGGGGTCACGGACCCATCCCGCCCTGCTCCCGCATATTCAGGGCATTTTCGATCAGCTTCAGGAGACTTTCACCATCTCGTCTTCCAATCTGCTTGATGAATCAGCTCCTCTTCGAGCGCCCGATTCAGCGTCCACCTCCTCATCAAACCGGGGCGCAACTCTCCCAGCACATGGCCATAAATCCAGCAGTCCATCCAACATCCGTGGGCGTTGATGCTCATGAGCATGCACAGGGATACCCAGAGCAGCGGTCGATCCGACGCTTTAATCGCGCTGACCTTGCTGTCACATAATGTCACGAAAACTGCTGACGCCGCCTTACCTCATACTATTGTGGCTCGCTCACCTATCCATTTCCGGTCTGAGCCGTCACTAAAGCCGCTCAGCGATGCGAGCGGCGTCCGAAGCTCATGGCTGGCATGAGCAACGAATCCAGCCGCATCCTGTCCAGAACCTGCGTCCTCACTACGTAGTCTGACATTCACCACAATACCACCGTTTGACGCTCCTGCGGAGCGGCGAATTCCCTTAAGGACAAGTGCAACGTCCGGGGAACAGGAACATCAAGAGTAAAGGTGGTGGAGCAGACAGGCGGAAGGTCATCTGCCCCTTCAGGTTCAGCCCCTTAACGCTGTGGAAAAGTCGCCGAAACGAGCAGCAGGGTTGCGCAGAATGGCTCCTACCGGCTGTCTCGACTGCGTTGCGTTGCAGCTCTTCATTGGCAGTTGGAGCATGCACCAAGCCTGTTCCAGTAACAGCACGCTTCCGGGAAGGAAAAAAACTCGTTGGCAGGGGGGCATCCGGGCAGAGGAAGAAAAGACCGAAGCGAATATTCGGGTTACGGCAGGCTGCGGAAAGTCGACCGAGGCGAAAGCCAGACAGAGACGTCACACACCCATCCAGCGACAGCAAGACCTGCACAGGTGAGGCCAACCAGAAGAGGGCAGCCCCTCATGGGGACGACTGCCAGACTCTCGGTCTCACTCGTTACAGTCCGTCCGTAATGGGCATCATACAGACATACCCGCCGCCCGAACGGTACGGACAAGATCCGGCTCGTTCGGACCATTGATAGCCTTGCGGAGACGTCGGATGTGAACGTCGATCGTCCGAATTTCTACGTGGAGTTTCTGCCCCAGATCCGAAGCAGCCATGATATTCGCGGGAAAATACCTTGCGCGGATTACGGATCAGAAGCTCCAACAAACCGCTACTCGGTTGGCCCCAAGACAGCAGACGACCCGCACGCTCCACCGATGCGTTTCAGTCGAGGGTAATATCCGCCGAAGGACAACAAAGTCGTAGGACGACTGGTGAGGCGCCGAAGAGCGCTCTGAGACGTGCATCCAGTGTTCTCGACACTGCCAAGGGCTTGACCAGCTTAGTCGTCCAGCGCCAGTATCCAGCCCGCGGGATCGCATCCTGCTCTCCGGAAAGGGCCGTCAGCAGAAGACCGGGCAAATCCCGGATGCCGCCGGATGCTCCGGATACGTCGGCCAGAGATCCAAACCGGAAAGGCCCCCGGCAGCATCAGTCCAGAACGGCCAAAAGGGGGGGCATCGGGGGCGAGCGTTCTTCCGAAACTGGCGGGCCTGTTTCCGCATCGGGAGGATTCCAACACGATAAAACCTCGCGTTCGAGATTGTATCGCATCATGAGCAACAGGGCGGGATCATCCTCGACGACGAGGATGAGGCCCTTTGCTCGTACCTGCGTCGTCCCGCTCACCGGTCTGCTGGCTCGGCTGCGTTTTCAGCAGCTGCCGGACCACCGCGCGGGACGCACGGCCGCAGATTATCGCCGGTCCACAGGGTCCCGGTTTTTCCACAAAACAAAAAGACGCGTTCGGCACTATCTGGTGCATGATCGCCGATCCGTTCAAGATTTTTTGCGCGATATGAACACAGTTCGTGCAGGCCCGGTACTTACGGGGGTCTTCCATCATCTACGTCCACGACGTTCACGGAAGAGCGCCCTGTTGTAATTACTCGTCCACGGCCCGATCTGCATTGCCAGACTCATAGGCCGGTTGGAATCTGATGTGTGATGGCATCCATGGAATGTCGCGATTGTCCTGCACCAGGCGCCATGCTGCGTAAGCCCGACATGGAAATCTGACCGTCAGAACACGGATTCCGCAGAGAACAGAGACCGGGACCGGCGATGGACGCGGCGTAATCGCCAATCGCTCGAGCTCAACCCGTGATCTAAGGGTCCGCGACCGATTTAACGAAGAATCCACTCGCCATCGGGATGCGCAGAGCCATCAGAAGGACGGATGGCGCGGCTTTCGACATCACGCTCAAGTCCATCCACAATCGGGTCCTGACGATGCGGCAGCATCCGCGCTTCCTTCATTTCCGGTCTGCGATGGCCGGAGAGCGCAAAGTAAGCGACCTGGTTTTCCAAGTACGCCATCTGGACATCATGTGACCGGCGCTGACCAGCTCCTGCTCCGTAGCTTTTGACAATATGAGATCTGTCAGCCATGGGCGGATTATCCAAATCTTCCGGTGATGTCGGTCTTGGGGCTGTTGGGGGGCTGGGCGCGGATTCGAAAGCTACGATCCGCTAGTATCCACTTCCATCAGACGACCCATGTAGAAAAACGCGACCTGATCCGCACAACGTGCAGCCTGCTGCATATTGTGAGTCACGATCGCAATCGTGAAATCCTCCTTGAAGCCCTCATCCAGAAGTTCTTCAATACGCGCGGTCGAAATTGGGTCCAGGGCAGACGTCGGTTCGTCAAGCAGAAGGACTTCCGGGGCGCGTGCCATCTTTAACGCGCGAGCACAGACGCTTGCTGCTGACCACCAGACAGACCGGCAGCCGGAGTGAGTCGGCGTATTCAGACGGTCCCGACTTCGTTCCCTACGCCACGCGCGTCAGAAGTCCTGCACCCGCCACATCCATGTCTGCCTTGTTCAGGCCGCTTCATGCAGGACGCACGCCAAGCGAATCTGTCGTAAATCCGACCTTCGGGAATGGCGTTGGTTTTTGAAACACCATCCCGATCCGGGCTCTCAGAATACTCAGATCAATGCCTGTATCGAAGGATGTTTCGTCCATCAAACCGACTTCGGCCTGTTGCCGCTGTCCCCGGATAGAGGTCATACATCCGGTTAAAAAATCCGCAGCAGCTTGTGGACGGCCACAGCCGCTGGGGCAATCATCGGCCCGTGGACTTCCGGGCAGGGAAGTCAATGATGATATCATTGCCGGGAGCGTGATTCTGTCCGTAATAGAAATTACGGTTAGAACAGCGAGGGCCACCTGCGGCTTTATCTCGGTCCTATTGAAATCCTGTACTGTACAATCATCCGCGACGGGCCACAATCATCCGCGACGGGCCGAAAGCCGGACGTCAATATTGATGACAGAGAAACCCAGAAACACCCATGGTTACAAGCAGGCGCCGGCCCAGGCAAGCTGACCACCCAGTCTCATAAGAAAGTGCCCCTGCATAATGGTAACTTGTCACAGGCAGGATGGCCATTGGACGATTCAGACTGAAAGACCATTTCTGATTCCCAAAGATGTAAAAGCACGGTGCGGTTTCTTTCCCCACTAACGCGAGCCAGCGCTAGACGAATACCAGTCAGAACGCCAGTTTTGCCGAACGCATGCCACAGGAACAGCGTCACGCGCCCGCGCGCGCCCAAAGAGCTGCCGCCAGCTTCCCGCATAGCGATTGGACAAGCGAGGCATGTCCTCTGTTGTACGGACAATGAGGGAACGACAGAATGGCGAGCGCACGATCTCCGGGCAAATGCGGAGGAATGCCCGAGTTTGCCAACAAGGATTGATCGACGAAACAATCCCCCAGAATGGACGTGCCTGACATCAGAACGTTCTACCGACGCGGACGCAGGAAGCAAACCGGTTCGACGGTTTCCATATTCCGACGATGGTAAATCCACAACCCAATCCAAGAGGCGTCTCGATCAGAAGAGCCAGGACACAGTCTGGCTCACACTCCGCGAATAGCCTTTGCAAGACCGCCGCCAGAGCCTGGAGGCCCATGGGTTCATGATTGCAGCCGCAGAAAGGGACCCGTTATTCCCCGGGACCGCACGTCCACAGAATGGACGTGAGAACCAGCACCAGTAATACCAGCTGCAACCATTCCCAGCAGAGTTGCAAGTCGATCCTTTCGGCGTCGGCGAGACACCATTTGCGTTTGGAGGGCCCAGCCCACAGATGACGTCGTCATACCGCTATTTCCCGTCTTTCCGCAACATACGGCCAGCGAAAAGACTGGCGAATGACAAAACAGCATGAGAATAAAACCCAAGAGCCAGAAGGGAAAGACCGCCTCAGAGACCGCAGGACTTTCCGGAACTGTTAGTCGCACTCAGGGAT
>JAPNUC010000091.1:0-13703 GCA_028554685.1 Agrotis ipsilon | reverse complement strand
ACAAATGTTTTCTTTTCTTATGGGGCCTTTTCTTTCCTTTTCACGCCTTCGTTTCCCGTTCTTCCTTTGGTTGAACTTTCACAATGTTCACCATTTTCTTATTTTTTTTCCTTTCCAGGGTTTCCCTTTTTTAAATTCCTTAATTTTTCTTAAAACCAAAAACAAAAACAAAAAACCAGTAAAAAAAACTACTTCTTATTCGTAAAAAACACAAAAAGTTTTGCCCACGATTGGTTGCTGAATTGGGAAATTTATTCATATTTTGTGTTTCCAGGATTTTGTGATTAGGGTAGGTTTTTTTTTTTACCTGTTTTCCATTGTTTAAAAGCCGTTAAGGCCAAAAGGACTTTACGGGGCCTCATTTTTGGTCTATTTTTGTTTCACATTCCATCATCACATCAATTCAAGCCTATAAATGTTTCCCACCCCCACTGCTGGGGGGGGACCCAACGGGGGGGGTCCCTTCTCTGATAGATGGTTTTGTGGGGCCCCATTACTTTTCCAACCACGGGCAGGATTCCGATTTTTTGGATCTTAGGGGGACATTGGCCGGGTTTCACCCACGATTGGTTTTTTTTCTTTTCCCCACCGTTTTGTGAGGGGGGAAACGGCCGTTGCTGATTTTGAAACTGGAAAATTACAACAAAGTTCAATTTTTTGGCGGGGCCCCTGGCCGTGGTTTCAAATTTCCAAAAAAAGAACCTACCCAATTTCTTTTAGTCGGGGGAACCTATAAACCACTTGGGGCCACCACTGTTTTCCCTAAAAAAATCCCTTTGGCTGATGTGGAATTTTCACTGGGTTGTTTTTTTCAACTTTTGTTCCCACCTTGTCTTCCCCGCCCATTCCTCAAACGATGGTCAGTCAGATTTTCATTTACCAACACAAAAAACCCAATTATTCTAAGGGAAATTCTTTTCTAAATTTCAAAGAAATTCTCTTTTATTCCCTTGCTCCAAAAAAAAAAATTTCTTAACAAAAAATAAAAACATTTTCAAAATTCTTCACTACAAAAAACAACACAAACTTGTAATTTTGGAAAAACAAAAAAAACCCATTCAGCATTTGGCTTTCCCATTTGGTTCTTAAAATTTGAATTGGAGCGTGGGGAAAACGTTTTCTGAATAACGCCGCCTGATAAAGCCGTTTCCAATTTTTCCCAGTTTCAGGACCAACATTTTACAAAAAAAACGAATGCTTTATTTGTTTTTGACTGTTCTTTGCCATATATTTGGCATTATTTAAAAAAAATTGAAGGGGAAAACCACGTGGGACCAAATTTTACCTCGTTACTATATTTTTTCCACATTGGCTACTTATGTTTTTGCGTTGAATTATTTTCTAAGACAAAACGTACTTGGGAAAATAAATTTTTCCTGTTTTTCACACGGGTCGCTTTCAGGAATTCCCGGGCCAGGTTAAAAAAAAAGGAAGGGCCATAAAATCCCAAATTCATTTTCTCATCAAAAGGGGCGTAAATGTTTACTATGGGGTGGGGACTTAAGGGGGAGGAAAAGTGAAAGAAGGGACAAAAGAAAACAAAAAAACAAAAAACAAAACCCGGCCGCCCCCTAAGTTTTTAAAAAAAAAATGGGGATGAGTTGAGGCCTATTATATTCCCCCACCTATTTTGGTGGGGGTGGCCAACCCAGGGTGGGCCTCCTCTCTGGAAGGGACGAGAGGGGGGAAGGTGGGGGGGTGTGGACGGGGGGATAAAGGGGCAGGGAAAAATATGACCCCCGGAATATTTGGATGTTCCTCTAAAAGGGAAACACAAGATTTAAAAAAAAAAAAACCAAATGGGGGGGACCCATCAGTTACGATAAATTACAGGCCCTCGATTTTAACTAGGTGGGACAAGCAAACAACATTTTTAAAGCCAATGAACCCATTTACACTAAGTTCCTTCACTTTACTATTGCATTCAAAACGTTTATTTCAACCGCTGTAAAAAAAAAGAAAGGATTTTCCCGGTCCACCGCTTACACGAAATTAGAGCTCCAAGCTTAATCTTTTAAACTTAAAAAAGCTTCAAAATTCCTATGAACAAACTTGTGGAAACTTTAGGCTTTAAACAACTTGTGGAGCTTTTTTGTAAAACATGGATGTTGGAAACTTGTGTTAAAAAAACTGAGGGGTACTTTGGCATTGAATCGTGGAAACCCCCCACGGGGACCTTAAAATTTGTTTTTTTAACAAAATTCTTTTAAGATTTAACTTTTTGGGAAAAATGGTTAATGGTTTTTGGTAGTTCCGTAATAAAAAGGATTGTTATCAAAAATTTTCCGTGTTTAAAACTTTCTAGCATAGTGAATTCTTTATATTTTACATTGATTTTGTATTTTACTTGCCCTTTTTCTTACTAACTTTAATTAAATTTCAAAATAATGGGTATTAATCGGCTTGAAAGCTCCTTGTTTTTAAGGGGGAAAAAAAACAAAACCCAAAAACAAACATTTCACCACTGAGACCGCGACATGGAAGCGAAGGATAACTGGAAAAAAAAAACGTGGTATGTTTTGAGGTGGTTAAAAAAACCCCAAAAGTTTTCCGGATTTTAAGGTCGCTCTATGGAAAAATCTTTTGCGGGCAGATTTGGGGGGGGAACCCTATTTCCCCGTAGTCAAATTACGGGTTGATGTATGTTTTGTCGCCCCCACGTGAGTCAAAAAAAGGTATAACCTCGACCCAATTCATTTTAGTAGCTTATATGAGCTTGTTAAGGGAATTTTGTGGGCCCCACGTTTCCCTAAAGACAGAGACTCTATGGTGGTGATTCTAGGAAAAACATTTGTGGGATGGAAATGTTCTTCGGGAAAAAACAACCAACAGGTTTCTTTATGAAAAAACAGATAATTTAATGAAAAGTAAGTTTCTGGACACCATCCCCAGTTTTATATTTGGAAACAAGTTTACGGGAAACACCTTTCAAGGGTCATGTCTCACTGGGGGGACGGTCGAAAAACTAACAATTTTTTTTTTTAACTATTGAAAACCTAATAACTTAATAAAAAACCAACCCTCCTTTTATTTTCTAGTTTTTCATTCTTTCAAAAACACAAAAAACTTAAAAAGACAAAGAGTAAAGAAAATTTTCGGGGGGTTGTATTAGGACCAACCATGGGCCTTTTTTCTAGCATTTTAAGAATGAAGGAGCCCACTACATTAAAGGAATGTAAAAAAAAAAAAAAAAAAGGATTATGGAAGGGAAACATTTTTACAAGGAGTTAATTTTATTTAATAGGGGCTGCTTTTTTATTTAAGGGAGCTCTACATTACTAGGGTTTCGTGGGAACCAAAATATTACTATTATTTTTGGTCCCTTATTGCTTCGTACCACATTATTTTTTTTGAGCTAAATGCCTGTTACTTTCTTTCTTTTAACATTAAATTATTTATAATAATTCGATTAATTTATTTGGGGAATCCCACGGTGGGGGGGCAATTTATAAAAACTCCCCCTTAAAGAGTTCTTTTCACACTAGTGGTGCCTAATATTTGGTGCGCCTTAAAATACGCTAAACAAAGTCTGGGAAAAATTAATTGAACATAAAAAAAAGGGAACATTAATATAAACAACGTAGTAAAAAACCTCCGTTGTTTTAAGGGTTTAGTTTTTTGTAAACAGATTATTTAAAAAAGATTTTTCTATTTGTTAAAAAGGGGTATGGATTGGGGGGGTTGTCATACATTCTTAAGATTAACAAAAAAAACCCTTCTAAGCTAAAAATAGGAATAAAAAAAAAAACAAAAAAAAGTAGTAAACAAACCTGTCTTACAATCATTTGATTTAGGGCTAAAGTGAGACAAAAAAAACAAGGGATGTTAGGGTTTTAAATTCGGGGGGACAGTATTGGATTGTTGGAGGGGGATACACTGTTGCTTAAGTTTCCAACACCCATTCATAAGGTACCTAACAACGGAATTTCTGTGGGAACAACTTGGGCCACATTGGGATTTTTTATCGGTGCGGGTTCGTTATTTTTAATTTCCTTAAGGTTCTTTAAAAAAACAAAAAACACAACAAACTTTTCAATTGCCGGGGCGAAAAGTCTTTGGTATTAAAAAACTTCGTATTTTTCTTTTTTTAAAAGCTAGCTACAGCACAAAACATTAATTTGCACTAACAACCACCCAACAGGTTTTTTTAAATTTACTTTACAGTTAAATTTTAAACTCAAAAGGGCTTAATTTTCAATTTTGGGGAAGAAAAAGAGGGGGGGACAGCTTTCATGTTTGGCTTCAGTCAATTTAACAGGGCGTAATAGAAACACAACCGTTTTTTTCAAGGGTTAGTGTTCGACAGAAAAAAAAAAAAAATAAACTCGGGCTTCGGGCCTAACTTGGGCTTCCACAGGGTTTTTTCATTGGCGGGAAGTTTTTTTGGGGGGGGGAAAACTAAACCCTGGACAGATTTTTCCGGGGGGGAAAGTTTTTGGCCGGAAAGGGAGAACGAATTTGGTACCCGTGGGGAGAAAGAAAAAAGAGATTGGCGTTTACCAAATATCGGAGATAATATATAATCGGTTTTAAACATTCCATTTTTTCCTTGTCGTATTTAAAAATTTAAATATTTTTTTTTAAACTTTAAAATATCGGAAAACAAAAAAAAAAACAAAATCGTGTAGAAAACAAAAAAACTTTAGACTTTACTCAATTACAAAAAAACAACAACCCGATTTCAGAGGGCTGGAGGGTTCTTAGGGAGGATTCTTAAATTCTTAATTCTCTTTTTTTCACTTGTTTTTTAAATACAATTCTTTTCTTCTTAAAAAAAAACAGCTTTAAAAATTAATGGGAGTGATTAAAAAAACAAAAACATTTCACCCACGGGGGGACAAAGAAAAAGAAAATAGGTAGGTCAAATTTTACACCGAAATTTCTTATTACGGGGGACCTTTATAAAAAGGGACCCAAAAAAAAATTTCGGGCTTTCGGCTAAAAAAATCGGAACCCTTTGGTTTTTTTCCATGGGAAAAACACTTCGTTTTAAGGAGGGGGCTCAATTTAAAACAAAAACCCCACTTTAGTCTGGGAAAAAAAGCTAAGTTAGATTTATATAAACGGGAGGGGAACCTTACCAAGGGGGCCCCTTTTCGGGGGGGATTTACTTGCTTCTTATTAAACCGCGCTTGTTTAAATAAACAAGAAAGTTAAAAAAAAAAAAAAAATTGACTGTGTTATTTGGGAAATTTAAAAACACGTTAGTTTTTTTACGGGGTGGGGGGAGACTTTTTTTTTTAACTATGCTTCAGTCAAATTAAAACATAAAATTTTTTTTCCGTTTTCAATTTTTTTTTCTTTCCAATTTTCTTTATTGGGTATCTCTTAAAAAAAAAACAAAAACCGCTTGTATGGGCTTTTTTTTCCATTTTTTTTAAATGGTTATAAAACAATTTCACCATTTGATCACAGGGAAAACAAAAGTTTCAAAAAAAGTTGGAAAAAAAAAAAACAGGGACAATGGGGCAAGAGGCTTTTTCAGGAGTGTGGGGGGGCCTTTTTTTCAGGAATTTTGGGGATTTAAACAAACCAAAAATGTCAAAAAAAAACCTTTACAACATTATTTTAGTGCATTGGACATTAATTTGATATTGGACAAAAAAAAACTCCAATTTTTCAGAAAAAAACCATTTCCTACATTAGATCAAGGACATTGTTACGATAAAAAATTAATTTACTTTAAAAAAGTAACTTTTTATTCTACAAAACCAAGTGTCAATAATATGGAAAAAAGTATTTGCTTATGTTTTTGCTCCTTTCTGGTTTGGTTAAACAATCATTCCTGGATTTTTTTTCTCCTCGATAACAAAAGTGTCTCCGTTTGGGGGACTATAAAAATTTTTTTATTACTAAACAAAAAAAAAGTTTCGGGGCTGTTGTTTTGTAAACCATTTAATTAATTTATTTATGTGATACCCCCAACCAGGGAAAGGTCCACACTTTTGACATTACAAAGAAAAAAAAAAAAAAACCATGACACCCACAACCAAAAACGGGACAAACAAAAAACACCAAACAAGGAAAAAAAAACACCGTGTTTTTAAACGTTTTACTTTTAACACCACAACAAAACAAAAACCAATGTCACAAAAGTCCTTCTTCCTTAAAATTAAAAAACAAAAAACACGTTTTAAAAAAAAAACACCTATTTAAACAACAAAACAAAACACCCTACCCAAAAAAAAATTTAAATTGCTTCAAACACATCGAAACACACCGGACCAAACAAAAAAAACAAAAAAAAAAAAATTCCAACCAATTAAGTTCTGTAAAACAAAAAACTGGGGACCACGATTAAATTTTTCATGTACAAAGCTTCGACAAAAAAAAATTGATATTTTATCTATTTAAAAAAAAAAAAATATTGATTTTTTTAACACCTACCCGTTTTTTATTGGGCCTTTTGTCGAAAGGGGGAACTATTAAAAATGCTTAAATTTCATTTAACCGTGGTTAAAAAAAAAAAAAAAAAACCGGCCACAAAGGTTTCAGGGCCTTTAATTCAATTTTAAATATTGTTTTCTCTTGAAAAAGGATTATAGAATCGATGGAGTATTACAAAAGGCTTTGGGGGGGGGGGGGAACCCCCCAACGGTTGCATAGTTCGGGCCAGTGCCTTGCCTACGGTTGGTCTTTGGGAGAATTGGTGTGGCCAAATTTTTTGCCAATTGATATCGTTGTGGACACAAACAGGGAAAAATAAAATTTGAAAACTTTTCAAACCACACCCATTTTTTTCAATTACACAATCTTTTTTATGGAGTATCATTTTTCATAAGTTTTTACTTTTACTTTAAACGAAGTTTCTAAAATAGGGTCGGTAAATATGTATAAAAGCAACACTAAAAAACAGTTTTTTTTTTATTTTAAGGATATGCAAAAAAATAAAAAAAATTGGGGGGGACTTATAAACCACGATTGTGGACAAAAATATATTTGCACAAAAAAAAAAAAAAAACTTTTTTAAATTTTCAAAAGTAATTATTGTTCTATGTTTTGGTCAAAATATTTTTTTTCTATTTGTAATATAAGGATTTTGGGTAATGTTTCAATGGGTAATATTTTTTATTTGGGATTATAAGAAAAACCGTTAGCAGGCAGGGGAAAAAAGGCTAAGGAAAAAAACACGGAAAAAAAAAAAAAAGTACAAAAATTCAAAAAACACCAGGCTGGCTGCGAAAAAAAAAAAAACTTCAAATTAATGGGGGGGAATACAAGAAAAACACCAACACGTGGTTTTTTTACCTTTCTTTAACAAATCCACATTTTTTCATATTCTATTAATACGTTGCATTATCCATTTAAAACACAAAAACCTTCAGAATACCTCTCGGAGAGTATATTAAAAAAATGTTAAAATTATTTATTTTTGGTGTTGCCCAATGAGAAAAAAAATTGGCCCAAGCCAGGTACCTAAAAAAAAAACTTTATGCCATTTTTTACAGTTGTTAAATAATTGAAATAAAAAAATTTTTAATTACGGAAGGGGGAAGTTCACCCAGGCCCCCCCACTAGGGGGGAGGGGTATGGGTTTTGAGGAAAAAAAACACCAAAAACACGGCATGGCCTTAATTTAAACAAATTTATTACTTTTAAACATTTTATTTGACCTCGTATTACTTTGTTTTTTTTTCACCAAATTTGGTTGTTGGTCAGCCACCTGGTGGTTCTTTTTTAAATAATTCGAAAATTGGTTTATGTTCCTTGATGGGGGGGGGACAAACAGGCCACCCAGGGTTTTCATTTTATGCACTTATTTTAAAACCAAAAAAATAATGTTATTTTTTTGCTTAATTTTATATGGGGGGCGTTCACGTTAAATGAAAAATTCAAAAAAAAAAAAAAAAAAACCATTATATTTTATTTTTGTCATTATGACATTTTTAATTTAAAAGCCAATTAAACACCTGCTTTTTCCTCCAGGGTTTTTTTTTTTACTTCCAAAAATTTTGCATTGGAATTTGAAACTTGGATCTGATTATTGGAACTTGCTTTTTACTGCACGTAAAAAAATTGCCAAAAACCAAAAACCCCCAACCCCTGAGCCGCCGTGTTTTACATTTATGGGCTCTTCCTCCACATAAAGAGGGAGGGGCTGCTTTTGTTTTCCTTAGGCAGTTAGTGGGTAACACATTTCTTATAGGCTTTTTTAGAAGGATTAAAACCAAAATTTACAATTTAATTTGTAAAAAACATTTAACATCTTAGGGGGGGACAATTTGTTTCCAAACAAACTATTTTCAATGTTAACTAAAAATGTGTGTTAAAATGGCATTTCTTTAAAGTTAGGGGGGACTTTTCCTCTTCGTATTTGTTCTGCTGTGCTGGGCGGTCAAATTAATAAAAAAAAAACAAAAGGTTTGTTTTTTTTTACAGGTAGTTGCTGGGCCAAAAAATTTTTTGAAACAAAAAAAAAAAAAAAAAACCAAAAAAAAACTCGGGGGGGGGGGGGGGGGGCACAGATTGACCAAAAATTTACTATAAAAAACAAACACAACTAATCTAAAAAACCATAAAGGACAAAAAAACAAAAACAAAAAAACAAAAAAAAACTTTTGGGCCAAAAACTGGCCATTGCCATGACTGTTAAAAAGGAAAAAAGGGTGGGGAAACCCACCTTCAGGCCCCTTTACAATTTTTTGGCTGTTGGCTGTGAGTGAACCCACCAGTCGGGCTCGGTTTTAGGGTGGGGGTTTCCACCCCGGGGAAGATTTTGAAATAATGGCAAAAAATGTTAATTCTCAATTTACCCTGGCTAATAACTTCCAGGAAATTTCTTTTCCATGATAGGGATTGTTCCATTTTTGCTTTCGTTTCCGTTTATTATGTATCTCGATTCTTTCAAGCGGGGGGGGGAACAAACCATTAACTCAATAGAAAAATTATTTTTCCTTCTAAAATTTATGTGGTTCCCGTTGTTTCAATTTTATTTTCTGAGTTTTCACTACCAAACTTTGTCAACCCCTGGGGACCCCAAAATTACTTTACGGGGGGACTACCCCACTTAAAGAGGGAAATTACATAGGTCAATAATTCATTTCTACTTTTTTTTAAAATATTTTGGTTTTCAAGCGGACTTTCAAAACAAACATCAAGGTTTTAATACATGGGTTATCAATTTTCAATTTTTTCGGATTAAAAACTGGTAAACTTGTACGTTATCCCACAGTCAGTAAATTTTACAAATCCAATTTTAGGTATTTTGTTCCGTTTTTTCTTATTCAACTCCGGGACTATTGGGGATTCAATGGGAAAAGGGGGGGCTTTTTTTGTTGTTTCCTGGGGGGACTCATTCCTTCCATGTTTTTTGCTAAAATGGTCGAATTTTTATGATTTTAATTGAGTGGGGGGACTGTTGTTTTTATTGGTTTTTCGTTAAAAAACATGTTTAGCTCTTTAAACATTTTATTTTGTTTGGCCTGTTTTCATAATATGTTTTTTTTTTTTACAGGGGGCGTCTTATTTGATTTGTGGGACAGTCTTTTTCTAGGAGGGGGGGGTGGGGGGGGGACAAACAAAACCAGGGATTAGTTTACTGGTTTTACCCACCCAAAACAAGTTTATTTTTATATTATTTTGGACCTTAACCTTTTTTTTTTGTGGATCCCTAAGTCTTTTAATTCTTTGCCACCCAAAAAATGTTTGCAATTTTTTTTTTTGCATCCCTTGCTACGAACTGGGTGGACCAGTTAATTTAGGCCATTTTAAAAAACAATTAAGGGGGCTTTCCATTTTAATTGGGGACTAGAACTAGGGGGGAACTAGACACCCTTGATAAAAACAGGCCAGGGGTCCATTTTTCCCAATTTAAAAAAACAGGCCAGGGGTCCATTTTTCCCAATTTAAATTTTCCCAAAGGCTTCATGTTTTTTTAGGGGGCAATTGACTTTTCGGTTTTTGACTTAAATTTTTCTTTCAAATTTTTATTTGCGAATTAAAACTTTAACCTGGGAACTTTTTTGTTTAGTGGGTTTCCTGAAAAGTTTTAGCTTTAGTTAAGGCCACCCCACCCTTAGCAGTTGAAAAAAACCTGCCCAGTCAGTGTACTTGCCAAAACTAGTTTGGGCCTTTAAATTTAAAATTTAACTTTTTTTTATTGTGGGAACTGTCTGGAAGGTAACACTAGCCCCTCATTTTTATTAAAAAAAAAACACCACTTGAGCCAATCGAGTGGGGCAAAAATACTTTTTTTTTTTTCCGTTTCCTCAAAAACCAAAAAAGGAGCGGAAAAAACCTCAATTATAAAAAACGTTTTAATTCCCCGTCCTCAGTGGGAAGACAACTTTCCAGTTCTTTGGTTTAAAAAGGGGGGGCGGAAAAATTTTTAAAAAAAAAACGTTAAAAAAAACAAAACCTAATCATTATTTTACAAGGCATTCTGCATATTTCTTTTGAAGGGGTGGGGGACCCTAAACCCAATTGGGAAACAAGTGTGCTCACTTCCCCACTTGGTTCAAACGGTGGTCAAAGGTCGCCCCCACATATCTTCCCACGGGATGTAAAAGTTTTACACGTCATTTACATTTTTTTTTTTTTTAAAAACATTTTTTTTAACCTCCTATTTTTCCTTAAGAAAAACAAAAACAACAACAACTTAGCCAAAAAAGGGATATACTTTTTTTCCGGCTTTGGGGGCCCGCTGGGAACTTTTTGGGAATTGCTTTTACTGATAAATTTTAATTTTCATACGAATTGTCTAATTTGCTTGAAAACAAAACGGGGCTGTGGAACACAACTTCAAAAGTGGAAAAAAAAGATTTAAAACTATTTGGGTGTGTAAGGCCAAATTTGCACAAACATTCTTCCAAGTTTGCGTTTTAAATAGTTGGGAGGGTTTTTTGTTGGTTTTAGTGATTGATGTTCAACCTTCCCCTTTTTCCGAATTTACTTTATTTTCAAAAAAGGTTAAACCCCGGCAAATTTTTTTTTTGCAAATAGCAAGGTCGCAAACCCAAAATCGGGAAGGTTTATAGAACCGCAAAAGTCGGGGAATTTTTCGAGTTTTATCGGGGGAAACCCGCAGCGGGGGACCCCCCCACAAAAAGCTTGGTTTTCGGGCCAATATGCTTTGTAAATTTTGATTGGGCATTGAAAAAAAACGGGTGCAAAAAAACCCGGGGGCGGGGGGGGAACCGGATACCTTGCATTTAGGGCCACTGGCCCCCAGTCCCCACTAAGCAGAGCGGAAATATCCATTGTTGGGGACGGTCACCAGTTCGGGCAAATTATTAATATTATATTTTTATATTTTGGCGGGCAACCATAAAACCGAACACTTTTACCCCCCACTTCTGTGTGTTCTGTGGTTTTTTTTTCTGTTCTTCCCAAATATTAAAGCTTCCAAAATTTTATTTCAAAAACTGTATCCGGGGTGGGGCGTCTCTTGGGTAAAAAAAAAAAAACAAAACTTGTTGCCGGAAAACCATTAATTAAAAGCATAAAAACCCGAAAAAAAAGTTTAATTAAAACATCAAAAAAATTTTCTGTTTTTGGTATTTTTTTTTACTGGAGTCAAAACACCCCCCCAAAAAAAAACCGGAATTAGACGGTATATAGGGGTTTGCGTTTTTACTTCTATTGCTGAAAATTGGGTGGTTTACCGGTTTCTTTGTTTACCAAAAAATTTACGTCTTGTTTTTTCGTCTTGGGTCTTTCCAACGTTTCAAAGGGGCGACGTAAAGCTGGGGAAAAAACTCAAAAAAAAGGGCTTTTTACAACTTACTCATTTTTCATTTGTTTCTTTTTACTATTTAATAAAAACAACAAAAAAACCGGCCGTAGATTTTTTATTGTATTTCATTTCTGTCTTTGTCATTTTGGGCTTTGGACAATCTGTTTGCAAAGTTAAGGATTTGTTTGCAAACTTTTCCACTCTTTAGTTCCTTCCAATCAAATTTCAGGGCCTACTTTCCGTTAAGGGGGAATTCCTGGATAATTTTCACTTATAATTTTAAGTGATGGGCAAAAGGGGGGGAAAAAATCAAATTAGATCTTCTGTCCTAGGGTGGGGGAACCTTAAGGGGAACTTGGCAAATTCACAGGTTGTTCCTCCAACTTTGGCCCCCCCTTTTTTACGTTTCAGGGGGTCCACGGCTATTTATACTAAAATAGGGGGACCCGGGGGGGACCAATTGCCGTGGAAAAAACCCTTCAAAACAAAAAAACTGTACCCCCATATTTCGAATTTAAACGTCGTTCCCAACAATTTTTAATTTTTTCCAAAAATTTTTTACTTATGTTTTATGTTTTTTTCTTCCTGGGGGACCGATTTCCAGTGGAGGGGACTTTGGCGAATTTTCAGAAAAAATTTTCAAAAATTGTTTTACAGGGCGGTATTTTACAGTTTTTTGGCACCCCAGTGGTTGTACATACCCAACACAAGGTATTGAGGGGTCCACCTTTTTTAATACCTTTTTTACCCACTTCATAGGTCGATGGGGGGACGGGCCAATGGGCAAAAGACGTTCAGAGAGGGAATTTTTCCAAACCGCAGAAAACAACCGGCAAAACAGGGTTTTTTTTTGCTTTGGGTTAATTTCCATACAGGGAGGTTACGCCATTACCCCAAATATTCCTTTGCACATTTTGGAGGGCTGTTAACGTTAGGAAAAAATTACTGGAAAAAAAAAACCAAAAAAAAAACAAAAAAAAAAAAACCCAAAATGGCACTTTTTTTTTGCATCGGGAAGGGGGGGGACCTCTGATTGGTTCTGATGACATGGGGGACTTTTGATTGTCCTTAGCTGTTCTTTCTTTTACTCTTGTTTGGGTTTTAAGGGCGGGATTTAACCAAAGGAAGGGCTTAATGTTTACCTCTCGGCTCGCGCACAATTTCGGGCATCAATTTTTGAAAAGGATATAACAAAAAAATCCCACGCCCAGTCCACAAAAAAACACCAAAACTTGAAAATCGATTTTTGAAAAATGGTTTTTTTTTTTTTTATAAAACTTGCCCAATGTTTTTGAATTTGGCACAAAAAAAATGGGGTTTTTTGGATGCCAATTTTTTCAAAAAAAAAACAATTGGGGTCCAGTGGTTTTTATTATCTTTCCAAAAAAAAAAAAATTTTGTTGAAACCCAAACGTGGCTTAGCGGCGGGTTTTTTTTTTTACCATAGGCTCTTTGTCCTTTCGCCTTTAATTGGACCACTAGTGGGGGTCGTATAACCCATGTATTTTTTTCTTTTTGAGGGTTCCATTTTTCCTTTAGGGAAAAAGTTTCCCCCTTGGGTTAACCAGTAACCGTCGCCCACGAGGTTTTTCAGGTGGCAGGGGGGGCGGGCGGTTTACTGTCAGGAACTTTGTACTGACTTAAAATTTTCCCCCCCCGGTGTCCCTTTCAGTTAGCCCTTTTATTTGTTCCTGGGTTCCACCCGGTAAATAGAAATAACAAAAACAAATTTGCTCCCTAGGGGCCTTATGTGGATTATATAAACAACTATTTTTTGGTTTTGATTTTTTGCCCAAGGTAATGGAACTAACAAAGGGGGGGGGACCCTGGCCGCTTTCAGGCAGGGGACAACCCCGCACTTTTTTCCCACTATCAGGCTTTTGGAACAAAAAACATTAATATTTTATAAAAAAACAAAAAAAAAAAACCAAAAAAAAAAAAAATTGAAAGGGGGCATTTTTTAAAAAACATTTTTCCCGTTTAATAAGGGGGGAATTCAAAAAAAAATGCTCCAAACACAAAAAAAAAA
>JAPNUC010000090.1:0-14226 GCA_028554685.1 Agrotis ipsilon | reverse complement strand
TTGGTTTTTTTTTTTTTAGGGATTCTTCCCTTCTTCTTTTTTTTTTTTTAAGGGTTCTTCATTACATGAGGATTTTTCTTCTATTTGCACCCGGAGGGCTTAGGTTCCACCTGCTTGGTGTTTAATTGTTTTACATTATGACAGAGGCAGGAAAGTTTGTTTCTAAAACTTTTACTATTACAACATATTTTTTAAAACCAAAAAAAAATTAGTCATATACACGGGCCCCTCAAATCCCACACCAAATCTTTTAGGCTCATAATTACTTAATACAAGGCTTCCGCATCATGTACGATTTCATCCCTCACTATCATTCAACGGTAGGGTGTACCTTTAATAAAACAAAACAAAAGATACCAAGGCATGTCGGACGGTGCGGCGCGGCCCGGACTTTGCCGTTTCTGTCAAATTAATGACGCTCTTTTGTTCAAAAACGCAAATCGGGATAACTGGCCTGATTGTGTTCTTTATTAGAGGGAGACTGTGGGCCTTTCTCTTACTGCGGATGTTTGTGGGGAAAAACAAAGTATACTGTGGCTTTATTAGTAGGTATTTGGGGGATCTTGTTTTTTATGGGGTTTTGTTTGTGCTTACTGAGAAGTAATTGAATTACTGGTTTAGGGTACTAGATGTACAATGGCACACGGACATTACGCCCATTAATCTATTCATTCATCATCATTCAATCATCACCTTTATCTAAATGTTTCCCCAACTGCTGGGGACTCAGGCCTTCCTTTCTGTGAGGAGGGGACAACTGCCCCCATAATCACACACCAGGGCCTACTGCGGTATTGTGGGTTGATTGTCACGCACACTATTCTTTGGAATTTTTGGTTCTCGGACATTTTGGCCGGTTCCTCATCACGATGTTTTTGTTGTCTTCACCGTTTTTTGTTTTTGAGATATCTATCAGGAGGTATATTAATATGGGTTCAATTAAATCCAAGACCCAGATTCGTTTAGCTAACAAAATCAAACCTTACATCCTGGAATTACTACCAGACCGCAACAAACAGCCAAATTAGATTGGTTATGTTAGGATGTGCCTTCTTAGTTAGATCTAAGTTATTGGAATGAGTAACAAAACAACAAGAAATAATTTTGGGGCTTAGGGATTCTTAAGGCAGGGAAAGAAGAAGAAAACATTGAAATGGGAGTTTTTTTTCAATGGGTATTTCTATTGTATTCAAAAAAAATTGAAAAAAAGGAAGCTATTTTTTGAACGTCAAACTAATTTATACTTTAAATACAACACTCACAAATAAAAAACTAACACTTCAACACATAAAATATTTTAAAAAATTAAGGGATTCCCTCATAAAGGACAAAGAATAAGCAAACGGATAGGGAGGAGGTTCGGCCGTCGATCCATCATTTTCTTTTATATTTTTTCATCAAAAATTCACCGTGACGCACGAAAAATAATGACATTTTTCAATTTCTTTTCTTGACTGGGGAAAAAAAAAGTTTATTAAGGGCCGCGGGGGCCCCAACGCAATATTACAAACAATTGTACTAGTGAAAAAATATATTATTGGGAAAGTGATTTTTTTACGAGAATATAACAAGGTGTGGTATGTGAGATTAAAAACGCGGAGGGGTTGGCCTTCTTCCCTTATTTAATTAATGTTTTATTTGTTGAGTGTGTTAGTTCGCTCTTTTTGTTTTATTATAAAAATTTACTCTACAAAAAACTAGGGTTTCATTGGGCCCAACGCGCGCACACACACACACAATAATGCCCAACCCAGGTTTGGGAAAATTTCGTTTATTTTTGTCGGGTTTTTAGGCTCTACAAAGAGTTTCTTAACTGACATTCAAAATTGAGTTATTTTCGAAAAGTTCAATTGTTTTACAACTTAAAGGCCTGGATTTCGATTTGTTCGGATGATTTTATCTCAAGAAAAAATGGCTTTTAATTTAATTTAAATTTAAAAAGTAAAATGTTTAAAAATCAAAATAAAAAGGTTGGATATCTTACACTCTGATCTAGGAACGAAACTATTGTCTCCTGATAAAATTCCCAAGGGTTTCTATATTTTTTTTTTTTGTAAATTAGTAAAAATCTTCTTTATAAAAAAAAAAAAAACCTTTAAAAAATATTTAAAAAAACAAAAATCACAGTTTTACAGGAAAGCGGCCCTACCAAGAAAAAACATTAGATTGTTTAACAAATTAGCGTTCTGTGTTCAGCTCCAAAAAAAATTTTGAAGGCGTCCTAAAACACCCTTTTTGTTGTAAAACTCAGTGGAAATAATCTAACTTGAAATACTCCATTTGTAAACCAAACTGACTGAAAGGCTTATATAAGTTTAGATTAGGGCTTCTTCTTGTTTAAAACTCGTTTCGATCGTAAAGCTTTGACTCTGTGACCCTTGGACCTAAGGGGGACTAGTTCCAAAGAAAGCGAAATCATAACAAACAAGTAAAAAAAAAAACTATTTGCTTTTATTTACACACACCTTAATATTCACTCCATTTTCAAAAACTTAAAATTAGTACGCAAACATTTACGGGGAAAAAAAAAAACAAACAAAAAATGGGTTTTGAATACGCGAACAGCAGTTTATGGTATTGGGATTTTGGCTACAATAACTACAACTTTCAGTATGGGGGGGGGTCTTATTATACATGTTTTAATATCTCCCAGGTATATACCTACGCATATATTTCTAATTAATACAAATTTAAAGTGGAAAAGTAACATTCCATTATTAAGTTATTGGTGTAACGGTAATATTCCCAAAGACATACCACTTTAAAATTAAATTATATGGATAAGGGTATTTTTCGTAAGTTTTATGAATAATTATTATAATTATTATTACTATCATTTATCTGCTTTGAAAGATAGATTTTTTACATTAATTTTGGTTTGCTTTGTAACTACTATATATGGAGGTATTGAAAATAAAACATGACAAAACGTGGATGTTAATTTACATTTTTTTAAAACACATAAAGATAAAAAAAATTAATTTACAACATTTGGGGGGGGGGGGGGGGGGGGGGCTAGGAATGCAGTTTTTTACTGATTATTATATTTGGATTACATGAATCATAAGTGAATTGGACTTACTCTTAACTGGATTAAAAAAATTAATGTAGGGAGAAAATCAACAACTTTATCAAACCTTCACAAAAACGTAATTTTAGTATTAAAAATTATAGGTATTCGTGCAGAGTTTCTTTTTTTTGCCGTTCGATACTACGTATTCTTACGAATATTACGCGTTCTTTTTCGAATCCGGAGAGAAGGAAAAAAGAGGACGAAAAGGAAAGAGAAAGGAAATAAATTACTACTACTAAAAATATTTTAAACAAATTAAGGGGGGGAAGGAAAGGGAAAAAGGAAACGAGATAGGTGAAGATGGCTTTTTGCTCAGTTAAATGGTACATTGCGGTGATTTATTTCATTATTAACTTACAAAATTTTTTATGCCAATTTTACTGGGCTAGCAACGGTGTCATCCCCGCGTGGAATTCCTGTTAACTGTTCCCACTGAGTTTTCCTATGAGTGATAGATTAAAAAAACTATATAACCATTCATGTCCATCACCGCTTATTGAACTATATTAAAAATGCAGCTTTTATTTTTTATATATTAGGAAAATAGTAACATAGGACAATCTTCATAAAAAGACCTACTCCGGGGGAACTAGAAAACACTGGCTTTTTCAAAAATCAATAAACGCTTCAGAAAACTTTGTGACATATCTTATCCGGAAAAAAATTAAACCGGATGGATTACGAAAGAGAAGATTACCGAGGCGGTAATCGATGCAGAGTTGCACCGGCGGTTGTGGACGCCGGGGCCGCGGTATTACGGTGCGGAGCGTTTGGGCAGATGTGTCCCGCCGGTTGTTGTGATTGTCTTGCTTGCGATGATTGAGGATCTTTCTCGGCGCTTCGGCCTGCCGCGTTTCCCCGTTCCCCCCCGATTCCGTTAGGGGCTGCGAGGGGGTTTATTCGGGTTTTTTTGGAATAATTTTTTTTATTAGGAGTTTTGTTTTATTGGATCTTAAGTGTTGTTGACAACACGAAAAAATTGGAAATAAAAACAGTTAAACTATATGACCGAAATAAAATGTCGTCCAAAAATAAATTGAACAACTCCAGGGGCGTAGTTTCTTTTTTTAAAAAATTAAAAAATTAAAATCATAATCATTAATCAGGTCAGAAAGGCCATTCCACTAATGAACAACTTGCAGCAATCACCCTTTCATTCATTTTATTATTTTAATTCTTTTTGAATTTAAAATCAATTTGAAACAACGGTTTTTACTCTGTTGAACGGGCTTACCGTTCGTTGCTTTTAGTTTACCGTAGGACAAAAGGGGCATTTTGTACTCTTTTTTTTATGCAATTTCAATTATTTCAATTATTGAAACCGATTTTGGAGCAACTATATCCAGTTTAAAAAATAAAGTCACAATCAAAAACAAAAAAGACAACCCCCACTCAAGTTCATTTTGATCTCTAAAAAAGGTTTCAACAAAACATACCAAAATTAATGGATTTATTTGTTTTGTTTACAACATTGATCAACAATAAACTTTGTTTTTGGATTTAGAACTATGTGTATGTGTGTATATCTGAAATCAAAAACAAGGAGGGAGGGGGAAAAAAACCATTTTATCAGGTACCAAAAACAAAACAAACAAAAACCGGGCGTTTTACTTTCGGGACTTTATTCTTTAAAAAAGGTAAACAAACAACAAACAAAATAAAAATATTACAGAGGGAAAACAAAATAATCTCTGAATTCCCTTGTTCAAAAACAAACAGTGAAGTGATTATTAGTAAAATCTTAATAAATCTATTGTTATTTACTATACTCTGATAAACTGTTTCCAAAATTAACTTCTGGTTTTACATTACCAGTTAGAGGTAAAAAACATCTTTTAACAAATAGAGGGATTATCCCCTTTGTAACAATGATTGGGGGACAAGTTCATTCTTCCTCCGGTTCTCTTTTCAAATCTTTTGTTATATTTGGACTCCCGCCTTCCAATTTGTTACGTGCGCAAAAATACAGGAACTGGTATTTTGTTACCACCCAAATTGTAGGTATGAATACACAATTACGTATTTGATATGGGAAACTTCCGATTTATGTTTTCTTATACAAAAAAAATGTACGTTACCAATAGATGTATAAATGTTTGTTTTATATTATTTTTTAAAATTAAAAAAGATTTTTTTTTTTTTTTTTAATTAGAATTTTTTGGTTCTACACAAAATTTTTGCTTTGTACCAATTTAAAAAGTATCAATGTTTTTTGAAATTTATTCACTGATTTAAAAAAAAAAACAGGATTCCGATTTTAATAAAAAACCATAATAATAAAATTATTTTATATTAAATTAATTTAAATTATAATTAAATATATTTTAAAACAAAAAAAAAACTTAAAAAAAAAAACATTATTTTTAGGGGCCGGGCCCCCCCCATCGCGACAACCCCTAGTTGTTCTATCAATCACGTTTATTCAAATAATAAGCAAAAACTCAGCCCATTATGCCACAGTAAAAAAAAAGTAAAACTTTGGCGGAAATATTCCACATTCGTCAAGCGGTTTTTTTCGTTTTGCTCTTATTCCAAAAATTATATTATGTACTTACAATCTAAAAAGTAGATATCTATTTAGTAAAATTGTAACGTCTGTTATGTGACAATTATAATATTTGTTTAGGTTGGGGTAGATGGTTTATGATTGTAGCCACTAGTTCAAATAAAAATAAACCCAGTCACTGCTAGCTCCTCCCCGCCTTTCATTGGGACGCTGGCAATTGGGCGACGAGGTACGGGATTATTTATATTGTTTTTTTATTTTTTTTTTAACGGCGTGTGCGTTTTATAAATTTTTGAATTTCGTTTTAATTACAAAAAGATGGGGCCGATTCGGGGGAAATTAGAACCCGTTTTTAGTTTAAAGTTTCAAAACACATGGGTGCTGTCATAATTTACGGACGGGGTTCATCAATCAATACATTTTACTCCAATGGAACGTTTAAAGATAAACTTGAAAAGTGCCATGGGCTAAAATAACCGTTTGCGTTTGGGCGAATCCACATACTCATTTGAGATGTGTGATTTGTTTTGTTCGCCTGACCTTCCCGGGAGAAAACAACATTTCCTACGAACGGAGGATTTTAGTGAAACAACTTAAGTTGCCGATCCAACCTGGAAAAAACCCAGGCGAATCGTAAGATCGCCGAGCGCCAAAACGTGTTTTTTCGGGCTCTGCGGCCGACACAAAACCGTGCCGGGCGAAATCCCTTTTTAAATTTTAACAAACGGAAAATATCTAAACCAGGGGCTCTCAAAAAACCATCTGCAAACAACCTGCAAAAAATTTTGCGCCAAATGTTAAGAACCAGAAGAGTGTTTCTACATTAAAGAGGGGAAAACAAAAACCTGGAGAGGGGAAGAGACAGTTTGTATCGGGGCCTCTCCCCGCCCTGACCAAATGACGGCCAATGCGTTCCTAGAAATTTTCTCCCGAAAGGAACAAATTAGAAACACAAAAAGAGGGCGGTTGGGAGTGGTTTAGGGCGCTAAGCTCTGGTGAATGCTGCAGATTGATACTTATAAGTCCACGGCTGAGGTGAGCGGCAGCAGTACGGTTGGTTGCCGACTACGGACCTTCAGGGGTTGCCGGCGGCGAGGCAGGGTGTTGACGACCCTTTGCACTACAACAACGGCCGGGGCGGTGCCCGAGGGGAGGGAAGAGGGGAAACGCCGCTCGCGGGCCCCGGCGTTGGTGGGCGCGGTAAGGGCGCCCCGGGTGGCGGCGGGTTGGCGGCGCGCGAATGGAAATAAAAAAGCGCAGCGCCCGCGTTTTGCAACCGGGGAGGGCGGCTGCTTTTTCGGGCGGGCTGGCCGCCAGGCATTGCTTGGCGGTTTGCGGTAAAGGCGCCATCGCCGCAGACCCAGGGCCGCTTGTGCCGCTCTTATGGGGAATTATTAACATGTGAGGGACGAGTGAAACAAAAAAAAGGTCATTTTGAAAAGTGGGGATGTGGTCGGGTCAGTGGGAAAAAAATAGTGGATGGTGTCGGTCAGTAAAACGGGGCGAACATTCGGGGCCAAAATTATCTTTAGTGACCGAGGGGAACGATTTCTGACACCTATGTGTAAGAGTGTGAGTGGGGAAGGGGAAGGGACAATAAAACCGTATTGGATTAAATGTTTTTTTTTTTTCATTCATAGGGGGGGGGGACCCCAACTTTGAAATTTAAAAGTGTGGATGAAAATTGGGATTAACCGGTTAAAATTTAAGGGCCGGTATTGTCGGGACAGTTAATGAAGGAAATGTATACCCGCCAATTTCTCTCAATAAAAGCGATGTAAAGGGACAAGGATCAAACTTTAATGTGACGTTAGTTAACGGCCGGGTTACACGCATTCAATTTTCGTTGGGTTTTATTATTTGGGATAGTTCAAGGTTCGGTTACGGGAGGGCACGTTGAAAAATGAGTGAAAATTCTTACCTTCTTTTATTAATTTATTAGAAAATGGGGCGCGTTGTTCCCTTACTGGGAAAAGAGATTGTTTGCGAGCCCCTAAAGTTCTCAACAACATTGAAACTTGATAAAAAACACTAAAACCGACGATGGGTTCGTGACCGGGATTATGGCTCGGGGGAATTCCCGGAGGAGGTCTTTTACGGGATAAAAGTTAGGGAAACCACTTGTAAAGCGAAGCCAATTTTGCCACTTTAACCCAAAGTGACACGATAATGGAAAAAAAAATGCAAACAAAAAAAAACAAACACTGTGTTTGTGAGGGGCGCGGGCCCGTTTTTTGCCCCTTAGGGGCATTTGCGCGCGTCGTGGTTTTGAACCTATTCCTCGAAATTAAATGGGCCACCAAAAATTTTTGTGCCAGTTGTTTTAAAAAAAAAATGGAAAAGGATATACGACATTATGTGGGGGGAACCCTTTAATAAGATAAAACAATAAATTTCCTGAAGCTTTAAGCCGTGAATTATTACCCCCTTACCCTCGTATCGAATTAAAAGGAAATTGTTTTTTTTTGCGGAAGCTTTAAGCGGGGGGGAAAAAGTTTTTTACTAAAATTGGATCTTTACTCACCCCACGCTTAATGAACAGTGTATGTTAACCAAAAGAGTTCCCCTCCAACCCTAATACAGCCCATTGACAACTCACCTCCCGGGGACATATGGCTTTTACCTCCCCCCCGTAAAAACACCATACGTTTTTCCCTATCGTGGTGGGGGGGTTTCCCGAAAAGTTTTTCCAGAAATTAAAATGGAGGGAGACGTTACGGGGCCAATTTTCAAGCTGTTTGGTGGGTTTTTTTTTTTTTTTTTTTTTTTTTTGAATGATAATTTTTTTTTTGTACCCAGGTTAGTAAAAATGATAAAGATGCCCATATTAGCCAATTTTTAAAACGAGGCTGTAAACTGGAAAGGGTTTAACGCGAAGACTGGATTTTAAAACTGGTTAACTTAACAAATTGTTCCGTTTTTTTACAAGAACGTGTTTTTAATACTTTAGGGAAAATTTTTTATTAATAGACCCCAAAAAAGGGATTGCACCGACCGGACACTACTAAATTGGGAAATTGCCATTTACCCCAGCGGCACCCAGAAACCAGAAAAAGGAAAACATAAACCCAACTGAAACGTTTTCCGTGGGAAATGTTAAATTATTATGGCAATTTTATTAGTAATTTTGAGCACAAATTAATTGTAGTCCCCCCTTTTAACACAACTTTTATTACAAAAAGATGTTTTTTTCGCTGGAAGTGGGATCCAACGGTTTTTGTGAGGGCAGGCTGTTTTTTTATAAGAAACAAAAGCCCCGTTGTTTTGTTTTCCCTCCCCTGGGCGAGCCGGTGCTAGCCACATTAACGAAGAAGGGGGCGGAAACCGCTTCGTCCCCTCGCGGTTCGAACAGTTAGTGCATACGGGGGGCGCTGGGGTGTCGATAGTAGTTTGAAGTGGTTACGGGGGGAATGGGTGCATTTGTGTGGATGGGCGCACCCGCTATTCCGAACGGGCCAAGGCCAGGCCCAAGTGGAGGGGCGGTTCCGCGTAGCTGTTGTGTTTCACCGCACACTTAAAAAAAAAACGCGGGCCCGAGCGGGAAAAACGGAAAAATAAAATTAAACAGTCCAAAACTTTGATAACTTTGATAAAGAAGTCACTTCGCGATATTTGTTTTGGTGTTTACCAAAACAAAGGGGGGGGCAATCATCAGTATTTGTTCGGTATAGAAAAGTTTTCCATATTACGGCAAACAGACCACAACCGCTGACCGGCCACATTATTTGGGCTAGGGGTTTGGGCATTCCAAAGGGACGGCGGCCAGTAGGGGGGTTGCAGCGATGGGGCGGCGCGCTTGCCGCAGTACCGATTTTCCCACTATTGAATTCGTTCGCCTTGCTGAAAAAAAAATGGGGCCGGATTGATGCTTTTATTCAAGGTTACCCACTTAACCTCAGGAGGGGGGTCGCTTGGGTAGGACAACAGTTAAAAAAAAACTATATTTTAAATCTGGTGATAGAGGAAAAAAATCTTTTTTCCTATTTGTTTTAAGGATATCGGCTAGGGGGGAGACTGAGAAGGAAAAGGGGGGGACACAATTGGTGATGTAAAGGAGATAAGATAAAGGGTTATGTTACTTTTGGTTGGGGCCGGTGACAGTGAAAAGATACCGAGAAAACCAGTGATTTTTGTAAGGGGAAAACAAAGATTTATTTTCCGTTAGGGAATTTCGGGGGCTGGGTCTCGGTTTATCAATACCGAATTCGTAATTTCACCGCAGGTTCCATTACAAAAAACAGGTTTTTTTTAAATGATGAATTTTTAAAGGAAATAAATTCATGATGGGGGGACATTGAGGAATGAATTAAGATGAAAAGGGAATTTGGTCACGAAATTAATGGGTATATTGGGGCCCAAATTTGAATAGGGGGAACATAAGAGGATTTATGGTTCGTGGGTTTTGCACAAGGGGCGTGCTGCACAGTGTGCGGCCGGACCGCCGGACCCGCTCACCCCACGCGCCAGCTTGCATCCATGGGAATTACCATTGGCAAATCCGTGGGGGGCAAAAGCGCGTTACATGGGCAGGACTTTCGCAGGGATTTGTTGTGGCGGGGAAAACAACGGTTATTAAATCATGGTAGGATTTGCTAAACTTTCAAAATGGGATGGATAGGAAAGCTGTTGCTATGCGTTAAAAAACGGAACGCACAAGCGAACTATCTCAGGGGGGGGCAATTGGAGACGATATTTTTTTCTCGGGGGTTTTGGATTACCGTCCCCACTCTCCGCCCACTGACAAAAACGGTCCCCCTCCATTTTTTTCTGCCATGGAAGTTCCAAAAACATTTTGTAAGGAGGAAAAAATTGGATTGGAATGGAAAAAACCACGCTGGGGGGAAAAACACTTCAGGGCTTTTCCCTATTAGACCGCAAGGGGGGAAAACGGGGCGGGGGGGGGCAAGGCAGGAGGGAATTGCGGTAAAAAAAAAACCGTATTAAAAAAAACGGCGATTTTTTTTCAAACGTTGCTTTTGTGGCGAAGGCCGGGGAACGTCGCGGGGACGGGGGCTCTAAAGTAAATTTTTATTTAAATTAACCCCGAACCGAATTTGTCAAACAAGGGCCAAAAACTTTACGGGTTTGTGGTCTTCTGCGGTTGGCATTGCAGGGCCGTAGGGCTTGCGCGGGCAGGCCGGCCTGGACGCCCGCTGCGCCCCCGGACGTTGTTCGGGCCAAGTTAGTGCGGCGCCGACCAAGGGAAAGAGCGGGCCAAAGTTGGCCGCTTGAGCGGGGCCGGGCCCACCGGCCCCGCGGGGTGATGGGCGCCTGCTTGACGTGGTTCTGAACAACGCCGGGACTACACCGCGAGGGGGGGGGATTAAAGTGGGTTTATCGGGTTAAAAAAATTTTGTGGTGTAAAAATAGTCGAAAAAAGGGATGGGGGCCGGTTCTCGTACCAAAAAGGTTGGGGGGGGGGGAAGTAGGGGGGACGTTGGGGGGACGGCTGGGGAGGAAAGGGAAACATGTTCGACAGGGGATTTACTGCCAATACAAAAAACAAGAATCCGCCATTCGTTATCTTCGGGAACCTAGCACAGTTTTCCGAGGTAAAGACCATGGGTTGGTCGGGGCTTCCAGGGGTTCCTCGGTCCCATGGAGGGAGAAGGGCTGGTGACACTTTTCCGAAAGGGACGCGGTTTCTGGAGGTTTCCTTTGGGGTGGAAAGGTTCACAGGGTTTGTTGCCAGGTTCTGAAAAGCGGGGCCCCGGTTGCGGTCAAAAGACCGGTAAAACACCACCACCCCACCACCAAAAAAAATTGGGCGTTTTCTGCCCCGTGCTCTTGCGAGGCTTATTTAAATTCGGGGGGGCTCGGGTTAATGATTTAATTATGTAGTTGATATTTTAGGTAATTTAGTTTTTATTTGGTATTAGAACGTAATGCTGTGTAGCTAGGGGAGAAATGTACCGTCTGTTATGTGACAATTATAATCTTTGTAAGGTTGTGGGTAGAATTGTCGCACTAGTTCAATAAAAAAACCAGTTCACTGCTAGCTCTCGCCTTTTCATTTGGACGCTGCAAACTTCTTTTTTTAACCAAATGAAACCCTTATTATAACGTATTTTTTAACTCTTCAAAAAAAAACTTAAACTTATACTTTCAGTTAATCATTATTCAAACCTTTAGTTCCCACCTTTCTGGGACAAAGGCTCTCTCTCAGGTGGCAGAGGGATTGGGACCATAATCCACACCGTGGGCCCCGGTTGCGGCTTAGTAGATGTCCACAGGTTTTTCAAATTTTTGGTTCTAGGACATGGGCCGGACTTCTTACGTTGGTTTTCAGCACTGGTTTGAGAGCCGGTGCTCTAGCTGCTAGGGTATTTATAAAGTTGAAAAAAAAACTAATTAGTGTACTCACTGAGCGATAAACGATTGTAGTCTGTGTTTGTCTATACGGGTAGTTAGGTAGGTTAGTGACGAAACAAAATACCACAATTTATTGAGGCATGGCTGGGTTCGAACCCCAAAACCTACAACTCGTAAGTCGGAAAACCTGAGTCTACAAGGGGGACCCATCAACTGGCTTTCCAAAAAAAATACCTACTAAAGATGGAAAAACATCCCTACTAACCTCAAAACAAACAACAATATTTTCGCAACGGAAAAAAAACGGCATTTTCAACGTATCTACAACAACAAAATCGTAAAGTAGCACCATTACAGTAGAGTATCGTTTATATCAAGCCACCTTAATGCAAACTTGCTTTTTAACCCACATTCGGATTTTTTGGAAAAAAAAAGCGCACCCCAAGTTAACCGGGCTTGGCTTTTAAAAAGGGCGCGTAAAATCGTGGTCATATTTGGTTACACCGTACTCCGTTTTATGTAACGGTGACTTTCTTTTTGTAAAGTGTTTACAGGGCTATTTTATTTTTTAAGTAAGGTTTATGTTCGGTGTGAGTGGGCGGCTTCTCTTAGTGACAGGATTAAGTTGCGTGGTTTTTCTGTTTGTTGTTTGGGAATTGTTGTGTTCGTCTTTGTTTTTTTTTTCATCCTTTATACTGTCATTCCATCTTGCCTAGCCTTTTCCCAACTCTATTGGGGTCGGGTTCAGTCAACACAACCAGATTCAGCTTGGGATTCAAGTATTTTTTACCATGGAGCGGGATGCCTGTCGGGGGAACCCTGAAGGGGAATACCCCATGGTAACATGGTTGTCAGGACTTTACCTGTACTACTTAAAAAAAAAAAAAAAAACACAAACCACCATCGTGAAACTTTATGATTACTGCATTCTATAGAACAGTTAGACATTAATTTTGAAATGAAATTTATGTGTGTTTAAAGGTTAAAAACGGAACGTTTTTTTAAACAAACTGTCATCATTACCAACAGAAGCGCCCTTCTTCTCTTCTTTTTCTTTCAACCTTTGGCTCTAAAACAAATGTGTAGAGGGTCCATCTACCTTAGGTTTGTTTTTTGGCTATGTCGTACACGGTTATTCAATTTCTTCAGCCTCTATTAATGTGATTCGTGTGTGTCCAATCTAGTACATTCCTTCGCATAGTACTCGCATCCGACAATGGATTTTCCCCACTTTCTCCGTCCATCCTCATACCAACAGAACTTAAGAGTGGCTCTCGGATTTTTTCATGACAAAAAGGAAAAAAATTAAAACCCCATTGAATAAACTTAAACTAACACAAGACCGTAAAAACAATATAACACCATCTCTCTATTCAAGCTACTATCTAAACGCAAATTATTATTCAATTCAAATAATAATGCACAAAAAAACCCCCCCCAATAATTTTCCTCTCTTCATCTGCCCACGCAAAATTCCAACTCTATGCTTTTCAAATAAAACTACCATGCCACGACCACTCTGAATGGTCCATACATGGCTTTGTATTACCATAGAGGATGTATATAGGTACTAATGTAAGTGCAGTGATTCAAATTACGGTACTAGGAAATAGTTAGGCAGATTCCGTGGTATACCGCATACTGTAAACGAGACGGGATGAGGAGGTAGATAGCGAAACTGCGAATAACTGTAATGGTACTGAAATGATGGTAGTTACTTCGTACGAAGCTCACTGATGTGCAAATGGAGAAACTTATGAACGAAATTTCGATTCAATAAATTTGTGAATTCAGAAAGGAAGTTCGCTCAAAGGCGTCGTAAATGAGTACTTAGTGGTATTGCTTTTGTTGTTTCTGAACGACAAACATTCTATACCATTTCTTTGGTACAGTTTTAAATCAACCACGCCTAGAAAATGAGGAAAGCATTGTTTCGGCTTCCATGGCACAAAGGAGAAGAAAACGGGATTTGTTGACAAAAGGAATAGACAAATTAATGATTGAATTTAGAAAGATTTCTATCCACCCTAAGTTAGATAAATGTTTTTTTATGCCAGAAAAAAGTGAAACTGGACTAATTAGTGGGCAGTTATATTGGTATGCATCGAATACAATGGGCAATTAAGTGAAAAATAATTATTACTTACATCAGAACACTAAATATTCGCTTCACCTCCACGGACGGTACGAAAATGGCGAAGCCTTACCTTTTTACTGAATATGTAGAATTTGTGAAGTTAGGGCGGTTAGAGTTGGCCGTGTAGATTCAGAAGCTTTGCTCTACATGAAGATTGATATCTTTTCACAGAGCAAAACCTTATTTGGTCGTTCTTGA
>JAPNUC010000089.1:0-14281 GCA_028554685.1 Agrotis ipsilon | reverse complement strand
AAAAAGCATAACGGCGTATGCGTGGCGTAGAAAAAAATATATCGCGCATAACGGACGGTCAACGATCACTTCATTTAAAACCCATTACAAATTAAACGTTGCCGGCGTTACTCAAACAGTGTGGAGGACCACGGCCTTTCCGGCCCATCCATCTTGAGGCCTAACGGTCCGAATGTGTACATTGACGAACGATGGGTGCCCTTCGAAAGGGAAGATGACACAATGCGATGACCCCGATCCATTCTTCTAAGACCCCATGTATAGTTTTCCACCCACTATCCGGTACTTCTCCTATTTTAAAATTCGGGACTTGTTATGAGGGTTATATTGAGAATGTGTCATGTTGCGAGATCGTTCGGTTCGGCGTCGGCTGTTGCGCGCTTATGTATACATATTTGATGCAGACGCGTAGGATTGATGAACCCTTGTACCAGTTGTTGGGACTGACTCCCCAAGCTATTTTAATATTCGATTCCGGCTAAGCACTTGTTAAAGATATCGCTGGGGCGGACACGTCCAAGGGTTTGCCGCGTAGTGCTTTGTCTCTTATTGCATGTTGCAAAACCCGAATGGAGGCCATTTTGTTCGACACGTGAGGAATTAATGCGTCAGCCATCACGGTCAAATTTGACAGAGCCATCAAGCAACAGTTGCAATGGACGCGGAAGTTAGTGTTGCTATCATGAAAAAACATACACTAAATTAGAAACTATTATTTAAAATCAATTGCAATTCAAAAAACTTATGGTGTGGCTCGGTGGGTGCTGCATTCAGAAATTCGTCGTACGAAACGTTAGTAAACTTAGTCTGATAATGAGACACCACATTTACAGACTAACAGATGTGGCTAATTCTTTAGTTCTGTCTAAGTCAGTTGGAACAAGATCGTACTTGACGCATCAATGTCAGTAATCTCTCCAGATTCGCAACTAAATTTAGGCTGGCAAGCTCGGCTCATACGCTAATCCAGGTTAGTAACACCGGTAAACCTATTACCATTTCAAGTGTGAAGTGTGAATCGCCATTTCCATGGCGCTGGAACGCCAGCCAAATGCAACCGGTCCCGCGCTATGTGTAGAGAAAAATAAAGTCAATACAAGTCCTCATTTAAACAGAAGGAACCAGAAAATAAGGCGGGGGGCTGGTGTAGTCGTAATCAATACCTAATAAAGGCGGGAGTTACGACCGCCGCCGCGGGTTGGATTAACGAGACCGTTTCTTATAAAATGGGCATAACCGGGGGTGGAGAGGGGAAATACACACGGAGAGATCCGCCATGGCGGAATTGCATTTGCAAATTTTGCTGACCGAAACCCCATTATGAAGCTACAAAACCCCAGGGTAGAATGTAAGTGTCCTAAAGAGAAATCTCTTGATATGAGCGATGCCTAAACCAGGCTTTAAAAATGGATTCCAAAATTCTATCTATCATCTGACATGGCGTAATTTTGAACAGCAATGAAAAGGAGTACGTGTAATATACACGCGCGAATTAATCCCTAAGTAAATGTAGAACGGAAACGAATCAAGAGAAGCGGTAATATCTACAAACGCGTATGCATCAGGGCGCGCCTTCGCAACCTCCGCATTTGTGGTTTTTCATTCTTCAAGAAATTTCCGTTGAGATCAATATTTGATATTCGCACCGGGACCGCATAAATGGGGATTTTTGCAAAGTTCGCAGCCGCACCCCTGCTTATTTAGTCGGATGTGGCCCCGCTCTCGAAATTGCGCCACTTGTACGCGTTCCGTTCGATAAGTTTTCACAACGAAATAATGTTAATCACGTTCCTTTTCTTCTATCTACCGCCTTTCTAATCATTAGGCATATACAGTGTGTGTGGTATAACCAACGCACGTTGGCTCTAAGTCAAAATCGCAACGCGACGTCGCCGCGGCTGTCGTTTAAAAAAAAACGGGAATTTGTCCGTTATCCGGGAGCCGGAGAACAAAATCCAATCGCATGAAATGCCTTGTAAGGCGAGCGTTTGATGGTCGCGACAGTTTATTAACCGGAGCCAGGAGTTGTTTTACGAGGCGGGCCCGACAGCCGGAGGGTGGTGTTTTATTACGTGATAAGTAGTTTTTATTTTTCGAGAGCTGGATAAACGGGTGGAGGTGGTCGCGATTAAGAACTTGAACCGTAACACAATCTCTAAACTGTTAAACTGGGGCACCTGTCACGGTCGCTGTCTATATTTTTTTGGAGTTTGTCTGTGAGTTTGAGGCTGTCAGGTGATCAAATTACGTCATGAGAGGATCGATGGTGGCAGGCATTGTTGTTTCCAGGTAGTGGTGCATTGGGTATTTTCGGCCGCCCGTCGCTAGGCGCTTTGTCCGAGCGGCGCAAAAAATGACCCATTGGTGCAGCGCTCCCGCTGCTAATCCTATTTACTAACCTTACTGCCGGCAATAATTAGAGCGGGGGCGACCACTAAGTATTACGGACGGTGCCCGTTCGCGCGATACGAACTGCTCTCTTTTACGTTCATTTATAGTTGGATTGCCACTTGTGGTAGATTTGTTAGATTCGTTCTATTACGAGATATACGGAAGTTAAGTTTCCTTTGTGTCATTTGATTGTGTATTTTATCCCACTATTGGAAATCATGGAATTGTGTAAATAAAAGGGGCTTTCTGATATTGTAATTCCCAAAAATATTGATTCGTTAGGTATTTAATAAAAGCAAGGTTGATACAGTCTGAAGAGTAATTTGGATCATTTCTATCTAAGCCTTTGATACCGGACGGTGACTATCAAGAAGTATTTATACAAAACAAGATGGCGGAGCAAATTGGACAAACAAACGAACAGTGGTCAGGGTCAATCTCTGGAATGCATCAGCAACATGAACAGTCAACATTGCTAATAATATCAGGGGAGAAACAAATAATTTTTCTGTCTTTGATGTTGTTGACTTGTAACAATAATACAAACACGTTCATTACATTGCGCTTAACAAAACCTTGTTCTATGAATACTACTCTAGTTTCATCAAGAAAATCTCCCGTCCCTTTGTGCATAGTACAACTTAATATCATTTCTTTCTGGTCTTTCTTCGCTCTATACATTCTACTTTATTCTACATTTTATAAAGGCATTTTAGGTTGTACGTAGAATTTTTTCTAACAATTTGCAATTGCTTAGCTAATTATTTGATTTTACTGATGCAGATTAATGCCAGTATTTTACATAGAGCGTAGGTATACCTAATGTCACAACACTTTTTTAAATATTTGTAAAAAACCATTAGTTTTTTTCAACTCATAGTAGAACGAATAAACCGCTTTTTCGTCGAATAATATGCAAAAATTAAACAGCTGTGGAAACATTATAAAAAAAAAACATAATTGCAAATCGGCAATTAGTAATTGCACTTTGACGTTGGAATAAGATCGTTTGCAGTCACACTTATTGAATTTAAGATAAGTGTCCAACATATGTTTTAACTACTGCGAGACCCAAAATTAAATCATGCAACAATTAACCTACCACTTTATCGACATTTCCGTCACATCATTCACTAACAGATAGTGGTACTTCCAACAATCTAGCGACAGTTCAATTAGGAGGCAATCACACAACATGAACATAAAGGTATGTGTGCTCTTCCTTCCTCCATCGATAGTGACGAGACGTGTGTGTTCAATGATATTGAAGACCAACTAGTGGTGGTATTGAGAAAGGACAGTATGCATATAAAAGCACAGGTGGTAATGGGAACTGTGGTTTATCTTAACTAAGATCAACTAAAGCAGCTTGCTAAGATGGTTAATTGCACGGCGACACAGTGACTGAAGATTTGGAAACGCCTGCTAAAAAACCGCGGTGTCCGGGTTTATCGACAACAATTTGAAGTAGTTGTGCCAATTTAGTTTTTGTGTTTGACAGTTTACATTTTTGTGTATGTAAAAATACTCATAATAAATTACGAGTGTCGACGAATGTTTATAAATAGACAAACAGGTAGATTGCTCTTATCAAGAACTAATACAAAAAAAAAAAACAATTTTTAAGTAGTTTGTTCCCGGCATATTCAGGTTTTATTTTTGTGTTTGACAGTTTACATTTTTGGTATGTTAACAAAATACTACATATAATTACTAGTGTTCCGACAATGTTTATAAATAGACACAAAAACAGGTCGATTGCTCTTTATCAAGAAACTTAATAACCAAAAAAAAAAAAAAATCTCCCTTTTAAAAAAGGGCTGGATATTGTAATAGAACTATTTTTAAGAATAAATATTATTAAAAATAATGTTTTATAATTTCGAAAAGGACGGGGGTCACGACACCCTTGTTTCGTAATTGTTTCGTCAAAATTTTTCCGTACAAATTAAAAAACACAGTTTTCGTTTCTTTTTTTTTAAGTTTTTTATTACGAAATTCTACCATATTCCTTTCATCGTATGTCCACAATCATCCGAAACCGTTACCGTGAGTGTTCAATGAAAAATGTTTAACAAAACACAACTAACCGGTATTTTGTTTTGCCCAGATTTACAAGCTCATTAATCATATACAAAAATAACACGTTTACAGGTGTGGATGGGGGGTGATACACGTAAAAACTTGTGTGCATTGTGTGTTGTGTAAAAATGTTTGTAGTGTTCGTTTATAAAGTAGCCGAAGGTTATTTATGTTCGCGTTTGAAAAAGCAAAGTTCTTCATGGTCAAAGTTATATAATTCTAGAACGAATCGGCCTGCTTGTTGTGTCTTTTTAATAACTTAAAAGTCTTTTTCGAAGGTAATATGGAATTACTGTTATCGTGTATTCGTATTTTTGTTTGACTTCTTGTGAAAATGTTTGAACATCGCTACGATTTTTGGTTTCTACGGGTTTTCGTAGCACGTGCTACGTGTCTACGCATGACCGCTAAGCGTCTACGGAAATGAAATCGTTTTTGGCTAATGGCAATGAATCAGAAACAAAATGTATTGTGTCTTTATCTCTGTTTATGATTAAATATTTGAATTGGAGGAAAACTTTAATTCTGTTATTATTTATAAGGAAACTAGTAGGTACTTAAATTTTATTATTGTTTTCATAGTTTTTGGAAACTATTTTCTAACAGACAAAGAAAACTACGCGTACTAAACTTCATTTCTAAGCCAAGTCGTAGGACTTTATTAAAATATCTTCGTTATAACAAAAAAAACAAACATTTTTGATAAAAAGTTCTTTAAAAAATACTCCATATGAACGCGAAGGCATAAACCACGCGCTTTTGCATAGCATTCTTCGAACTGGACTCCGAAAAATTGGCCGTCATATAACAAAATTACAAACTTTGGACCTGTTTTTTAATTTTTTAAACATGGAATTATTTAATATTCTAAAACGTTCGTAGAACACAGCCACCTACAATTCTAATTAGAAAAAAGAACACTTTCCATCTCACACCTTTGCGGCGGGCAACACCAAAAAAGATAATAAAATAATTTTAGTGGGCAATTTTCAATTTAAAGCCACAATTCACGGGGGGTTGGGCGGGCGTTGGGCGCCGAAAAAAAAAAAACCTCGCGTGGAGTGTTACAATTTAATCGGAAAACTTCAAAAAAAAGGCCTGGCTGGATTCTGATTCCACCACACATTTCTATCAAGCTGGTCTTAGGCACCGAGATTCCCGAGCATTATGCGTAACAGTATTAGTATAAACATATTATAAATTATATTAGTTTGATTATAAATAACAAAAAGCGGTTTTAATCACCGAAAACACTTCCCCCGGCAAGGCCGAGCGGGGGGGGACGAGAGGGAAAGCGAAGGGGGAGGAGGAAAGGGGGTGTGGGGGGGGGGGGGGGGGCCGAGGAGGCGAAGAGGGGGAATAGAAACGAATTTCGAAAAAATATAGGGGGAACAAAAACGGATACGGGGGACGCTTTACTTTACGCGAACTTCTAGAGAACCGGGACATAAACTTTTGAAGTACTTTTTTTTAGATTTAAGCGTTGTGTTTGTTTTTTGTTTAAATTTTTTAAGTACATTTTGCTGTTGTTGCTACGAGAAAAAAAAAGCCGTAACCCGGTTCGTTTTAGTTTATGGTAGTTTGGGTGAGTTATAGGATTGAGGGCGCATTTGTATAAACGCTCCATTATATTTGGAGTTCGTTGTTTATTATCGACAATTCATCTATTCGTTTTTATTTGGCGTTTGTTTCAGGGAAGAATATTGCTGGATGGACGTTCTAAGTGATGGAAAAAAAAAATGAAATAATAAAATGTGGGGGGGAAATTTAAAGAAAACTGCTTTGTTACGGGTCAAAAACACCAACTAACCAGTTCAAACTTTAAGAAATTTTTCCCCCCTTACACAAGGACCGTTCCATTTCAGCCGGGTCTTGGTATTTATTTATGGAAAAAAAAAAAAAAAAAAAAAAAAAAAAAAAAAAAAAATAAAAAAAAAAACTGAAAATTTTATGAAACATAAGAACAAGTGAAAGAGAAGCGGAGGGACAATTGTTTGGGGTTTATATTTATAGTTTCAATATTAATTATTTAGGAGGGCTTTTGGGGCACGCGCCGCCCGTTTGCCTGTGGTGAAGGGCCTCGTAACTTATTAGAATTTGATTTAAAATAATATATATATAAGCCACTTATCTAGGAAAAAAAAAAAAAAAAATTTTTTACATCTTCGGGGACGTTTCAAAAGCTCCGAAAAAATAAATATCCCAGCTGTTTATATTTTAGCGCGAATTTTAACCAAACTCATTTTGCGCTGGGGACATCTCCCTTTCTTTCCTTCCCTTCCTTTTCCTCCCCCCTGTGGGAAAAATTACGGGACAGTCTAAAAAGGCGGGGTCGTCCACAAATTATTCGACATTTGTGGGAAAACGCCTCATTTGAACGGCACTAAAATAATCATACGAATATTATTTTAAACAGTTTTTTTTATTTAATGCGGTTCACTTAAAAAATGCTCGCCGATACGCATTCCAGGCAAAGCCCTGCGCTTTCGTTCGGAAAACCCATTAATAAATTCGCCGCAAAATTACAAATCTGTCAACGGCTCTGCGATTTAACAGTACTATAGCGACAATTTACGTTACATCACTGTCCATTGTCTCTGTAGCGATTTTTAAAGGGCCTAAAGTATACAATGGGTCATCCCGGGACTCTACAACCGAAGCGACTACTTCGGGCTGGTTCCGCCCCACTTTCGGTTTCGCTCAAAAAAGAAGCTATAAATTTGCGGTTTTACGAGAAAAATTTGGTACAGTACAGTCGCTACGAAATTTTGACGATGTTGGTGTTCGCCGAATAAAGTTTAATTCGTAAGTTGGAAGTTTTACCACACTGAAGGGTTCGTTTTGAAAAGTCGGACCTCTCCGACGGGGTGTTATGTCGCTCGTTTTTGGTTTGTTAAGTCGACGTTGACGAAGTTCCGGGGCTTGTTTGTTATTTGTGTCAGGGGTTAATTCGGGGGACCGGTCACGTTCTAACACTATTGGGGCTCGGATTGGGGTAGGGCTATTAAATAGCACGGGATAGTTCACTATGGATACACATTACTTTTTTATGGAAGGCGTTCCCCTTTGTTCGTTAGACCTTTACACAGAGATTTTGATTTAAAATGTCAACGGTGCGTTGTATTTTCATTAGATTTTCGCGAATGTATTTTTGGCTCTATTGCAATTATTCTTCCAAAAAGGGTATCATCCCCGGGGTTTAGTATCGATAGGTAATAACGGGGCATGTGAAATAAAGAACAAACTAGGATTCACACTCAGCCAACAAAAAAGCGGTTTAAACCCTCCATCAAAAACTGAGGGTTTACCAAAGGGGAAAAAAAAGGGGATGATTAGAGTGGAGCTCTGAAACTACCGTAAAATTTTTAGTTATATTAGGCAATATTCTTGTTAGCAGCTGAGTCTGCTGGGCGACAATTATACTGTTCGACCCCAAAAAAGCTCGGGCAAAAAGGGAATGGTTTAGGGGGCCCTTTGTTACAGCGAACCGCCAATAATGATGGCATATTAATCTTTACTAATTTTGCTACAGACCGGCGCATGCGAAAACGTTTTCCGCACCAAAGCCCGGTTTTTTTTTTCCAACATGACGCCCTCCTAAGTGGGTCGCAAGGGGAACAAAATGAAAACTGGGGGACTTTCCCGTGGAGGAGAGAAACCTGTTTTTTATTAATGAAATTCCGTGGTTTTTTTTTTTACGTTGTTTTGGGGAACCCCGATGGTTGTTTTTTTTGCATAACGATTTTTCTTGTTTTTAGGGTTTTTGGGCAAGGGAAAAAATGGGCCATGCTCAGGAAAAGAGTGCCAGCCCGTGGAAAGGTAATAAGTGTTTTTTTTCGAAATGATTCTATTTCAAACACAATTTACATACACGCTAGATTTCGCCGGGATTGTCCTGAAAGCAAGGAAATACGATGGCCCATAGAAACGCAAGTTTGATACCCGGAAAAGAACAAAACGGAAAGATTTTTTTTGTGTTCCCCAACTAAGTCCCCCTAAAAAAACAGCCCCTTTTTTTTCGAGGGTTGTTAGGGTGTTGAGGTGACTCAGTTCAATGAACTTTAACTAACCCAACAGAAAGGTTGCCTCCAACTCTTTTAACTTCCTTTTAAAGGAGTAACAGCACAAAAGGTTCCACAAAAAATTCAATAACCAATTCTGCACCCTGCGGTTTACTCCCCCGCAACACTGTTTTTCAAGTAAAAGCCTTTAACCTCTCAGAGTAACGATTATTTCCAATTGGCGCGCTACGGAATGGCGTGGGAAGAAAACGCGTTCGCCCTTTGGGGGACAAGCCAGCACAACTGGGAAAAACGTTCGATTTTCCCAAATTGTAAACACAAAACTAGCGGTCCCTAACGAACTGATTTTGAAAAAAAGAAACAATAAAACAGAAACCTAAAAAAGTTTCGACCTTCTCATTCAACAAGTGTTTCATGGGCCCCCAGTGAAATGTGGCGTGATTGCGGGCCCGGCGTGGAAAGCCGACTGGTTTCGAATCTCACCAGCTGCGGAATTCCCACTTTTTGTTGTGTTGTGTTTTTTTTTTTTTTATTTTTTTTTGTTTGTTAATTTATGATTCCAAATTACTTTCCCTTTTTTTTAAAGTGGTTTATAAAAGTGGTTGTACAATAAAAAACACAATTTTTGTGTTTGTAAAAGAAAGAAACATTTTTAAATAAAGTGGATAAGCTAAAAAAATAGTTAAAAAACAATAATGTGGAAGCTTAAACCCTGTTCAAAAATATTCGTAAATTTTTCGTGACTACTGCGTTGGACACAATTTTTGTGTTTGTAAAAGAAAGAAACATTTTTAAATAAAGTGGATAAGCTAAAAAAATAGTTAAAAAACAATAATGTGGAAGCTTAAACCCTGTTCAAAAATATTCGTAAATTTTTCGTGACTACTGCGTTGGAAGATTGCAATTTTTTGTGCCCGAGATGTTACGCAACGGGTTGGTTTGCTAGGTGGAAAAATCTGGGAATGAATCCGGCCCAACGGGTGGACGGCCTTTTGGTGCTATTCGCTTATAGAGAAACTCGGTCCGAAATAACAGCGAAGTACCACATAAGTTTTTTTTTTTTCCTTAATTCCCGATTTTATGTTACTAGGTTTTTCTGTTGTTACTTGTAATTAAAAAACCCATGGCTTTCGCGCAACAAATTAATACAACTGAGGAAAAAGGCTTTCCAAAAGCAATTTTACTTCTTTCCCTCAATTTTTCCAAGTGAGTACCACTATGGAGAGCTGGGCATCCAGAGTATAAGGTACCCAGAAGTAATGAAATTTCCGACCTTTAGCCCTACCACGTAAGAAGTGAAAAAACAGATAGATCTGCAAATCTACATAGAGTGCTTGAAGAAACAATTGAGAAGAGTGCCTAAATTTTAGAAAAATTTTGGGGGGAAACGTTAAAACAATGAAAACGAATCAAAAAAACCCCACTGGAAACAAAAACGGTGTGAAATGGAAAAAAATAAAACAGACCAACAAAGTAATAAAAATAGGTTACAATTACAAGTTGTTTTAAGTGCAAGAAGCCACACTTTTAAAAATCCTTTTTTGTGGGGCAAAAGCCCGAAGTCACTAAAAAAACTCAACCTAAAATAGGCTAATAATGTCAGGAAGAAAAATTAGATATGGACCACGAATTGTCCCAAACCCCGTACGGGCTTCCGACCTTACTAATATTAAACCCAATGGGGAAGAACCACAGAATAAAAAAAACAGATGATGTTTGCGGAAAACGAGTAAACTGTTCCGTTTATAAGAAAAAAAATCGTTCCTAAGTAAATTAACAAATGTAAATGACAAGGATGAAGATAAAACCTAACGGCAACAAAAAACTTCGAGGTAACAGTAAAAACCGGAGAATTAAAAGGTAATATTATTTTATCAGATAACCAAGGGAAAGGAAAATTGTTCCCAAAACGCGTGAAATTGACAAGGAAAAGGTGAATTTATTAATTTCCATACTACAATTAATCCGGGCCTATTAAAGGAACCTGATGGCAAGAAACTGAAAGATGTCTGTATCAATTGTAAACATATTGGTTCCACCCCACTAAACAACCAAAAAAGAAAACGTAAACGTTTTTTATTAATGTATGACTGCTGCAAATGAACACTTCAAACCCAATAAGAAAGTAAAGTGGATGGAATTGTTCGGCGCCCACTCAAAATGTTTGGAAATTGTAACGGGGTATCTAGTTTGTAAATGTACTCTACAATGCAATTTCTAAAGTGAAAAACTAAAGTGTAAAATTACTAAGGTTAAAAAGTAATTATCAAACAAAATTTGAATAATGTGTGGGGGGCGTTCATTGATGGGAAAAATAGAAACGGACCCATGGTAAAACAGAATTAAAAGAAAATAATAATAAATATGAAAAAAACCAAATATACGCCAAATCGTAAAATCTATTCCTGTATAAACTTATTCAACCTTAATAAAATTCAATAAATAAAAAACGGGACCTCTTAATAGAATTTAAACATTTTTTTTCAAAATAGCACAACCTAAGGAAAGAACAGAGAGCCTTGTAATGATAGCCTCTGAATAAAGGGTTTGTCCTAATTTTATTGTTAACTCGCACAGAAAAAGGTAACCAGTTCCTTACTATTCCAAGGTTTTTTCCAATTCCATCGGAACAAAATTAACACACCAGCAAGGTTAAATTCCAAATGGTAGAAGGTGTTTTTTGTCGTAAACCGACCGGTTGTCTCAAACGTAAAAGTAATTTTGTTCACAGTTTTTTTTTTCATCAAATATAAGCTGGAGCAAACTCAACAAAATTCCCTGAACGTAGAAAATTAGCTAGCAATGAATATGCAAAAAGAATCCCGGCCACAAAATATTAGAAATGTCAGTGTGTAAGTGGAACAATTTTTTGAAATAAAAACAGGTGATGAAAAAAAGACAACCATGGTCCCATTAATAATTTTTTTCAAATAAAAGGTGCAAATTTTATACGCGGCCCAGAAAAATCCAACCGTCCACCACGAGGGGGCACGTGTATATTAAGTCCCCAAAACAAATGTTTGAATTTTTTATCGAATTACCAAATGATATAAAAAAATTCAGCCCAAGTGAAGAAGCAGTAAAAATGAAAAAGGTTCGTGGCTATTGAAAATAAAAAAAATGCAATTTATAGTAAACTGGGGTAATTTACAGAAACACCAAGGTTTTCTAACTTAAATATGTTGGTTCTTCGACCTTTTTCAAATAAAACCATTTACTCCTCCCTCCAAACGTAAAAAAAGTAAAAAAGTGGTAATGTAGGAGAAACTTTTTAATATAATTTTCTTCAAGGATAAGGAAACCGGTAAATTTACTAAGTTTCAGGAACTTATCCTCAAAATGTTTTGGGATGGAGGTTTGTTCCTTATAAAAGTTGCCTAACGAGATTAAATTTACATGCATAGACCAAAAATTGTTTAAACTAAATACCTAACGCTTGGTAGGAAAAAAACATTTAATTTAATGTTTTGGTTTCACTGAACCACAATACCTGGGCCCAAATAAGTAGAATTTAAACATGAATATGGAAAATAGTGCCCTAGAAGCCTGTATTTGTTCATAAACAAGAAATGATAATGGAAGTTACAAGGAAAAGAATTGATATATGAGTAAAGAAACTCATAAACAAAATTTGATCTTACTATTAGTCCAGGCTATCTTTCTCTTCTTTTTATTTATAACATTACCAGATACAAACGACGGCCTTTGATACTTTCCTTAAAAATTACTTACTTTTATTCTATAAACAATTTATTGTTTTTTCCATTCTAAACGGTATTTAATTTAAACAAAAAAATATTTTTACAACAACACAACTAAAACTAAAATGGAATCACAAACAGGACTTAACCTTAAAAGGTCAGCTGTTAATAAAAACTAAAAAAGGTACAAAGGTGGTTATCTTAGATAACCAAAATTTTTATAGCAATTAGAACTAATGAAAAATAAATCAAAAATTCAGTCTTAGAAAAACATTGTTAAGGGAAAGTTGGCCTTAACTAACTTGCACTCATTGTGAACCCAAAACACATTGCATATTCCAAAAAATAAATTTTGTAAGGCTTACCTGGGGGAAAGTTGGTTGGAATGATGAAACGCAATATGGGCTGACCCCAAAAACGGCAAAGGAATATTTTTAAACAAAATAATTGATGGTTTGCTAGTGAACCACCCCAAGCCACTTTCTGGGAACTTACATTGCGAGCATATTAATTACTTTTTTCATAGATGTTTGGATTGTCAAAAATCATTTTTTAAAAAAACCTCTGAATAAGAGATAATGATATTAAAACCGGGATATTAATTAATAACAAACCAGTCAGTCCATAAGTATTTTTTCTAGAAGTGCCTACAAATGGCCTAGGGGGCGGAAATCGTTAACACGTATTAAATTCACTTTTAATCAAACCCAAATCATCTGGCTTACGGACCAAATTACTATACCACTTGATCTCTTAACAAAAACAGTATCGCAATTTGTATTAAGCAGGAACCTTTAGGTCCTACATTTATTAATTTTTATCCATAAGAAAACAAGGTTGTTTTCCCAGATAAAAGCTTTAAATTATCTCTGATAAATACCGCTACATAAAAAAAGGTCCGAAGGACAGGGGAACAAAAAATAAACTATCGGACCCTTTATAGCCCATTAACCCCCATTTTTATCAAAAAGTGTTTTGAACGAGTTATTTAAAAAAAAAAAAAAAAGGTGGGTGGTTTAAGTTTCGGGAACAAATCTATGTATTGGCAGAAGGAACAAACATGGATCAGGAAAAATTTCGCATTCAAACTGACATATTAGCGACTTTTCAAATTAGTAAAAATCAATTTATGGGAATAAACTGAACAATAAAAATTTTCCTTTCTACTGCTCTCCTTCTAGATTTAAGTAAAAAGCTATATTTACGGCAATAGAAAAAACAGTTCACTAGAATTACAATAATCTGATGATAATACAAAAAAAAAAAAATAGAAGACACTTTGATTATTGGAACCGAGAACGGGGAAATAATGATCTGTGTTCCACAGGGAAGCATTTTAGGGGGGACCCTTCTATTTTTCTCATTTATATCAATGATCTCCCAGAAGCAGTACGCAAACAATTTGTTGTTTGTTTGTTTGGCAAGATGGGACCCACAGGTCATTATTGGCATGTAGGAGATAAGGAGACTTCAAACTACTTTGAAAATAAAACAAACATTTATTTTATTAATTATTAAAAAAACTGTCATTTATGGCCCTGGTTTTTAAATAAAAAATCCATTAAAGATTAAATTAGAAAAGAAAAAACAAAAAAAATATTCAAAATTTAAAACTGCAAACAGAGTACATTACCCAAAATATAGCATATATTGTCCAAACAATAAACCAAATAAAGAACCAGATCAATCGTACCAAATTTAAGGCATATTAATAGGACGAACACCTTACATGGATAAAAACCGAACACGTAGATCAGGGCATTTGCAAAAAAACAAATAATAAATTTGTATTTGCCCTAAACGGGAGGTCAGGAGAAACGGTGACTTGAAAGAAGAAGGAAAAAGACGAAAGAAAGAAAAGGAAAAACCCGCACACTAATGTTGTTATCATGCGTATGTTTGTTCCAATATTCGGTTTAATTTATTTAATGTATAGTTGTTATGTTATGGGGGATTACACCCCAGCTGAAGCTTTCAACGTATTTTACTAGCCCAAAAGACAAATGCTGCGTGCCAATTTTTTAAACCATGGCAATGGTCTGACTCCTGTAGTCCAATTTTTTTAAGTCAGGAAAAACCCTATTG
>JAPNUC010000088.1:0-14400 GCA_028554685.1 Agrotis ipsilon | reverse complement strand
GTGATCGCCTCTGGACGATCGCCAAAGATCTGTTTGTTATCATCGCCGGAGTGGGCACTACTTGCTGTCAGTCCCATCCTGGTTGCGGGCCTTGGGTTTATGCGCAGGAAGGCTGATTGGGCGCGGATGATGCGTTGTGTCATAACCGACGATCAGGCTGCGGTTTGTGAGGCTGTTGAAACCGGTCGCATCAAAGTTCGTCTTGGTCTGATCTTGGGCTGGATGTCCGGATGCTGCATCGCAACGGGACGTGCGGATCTACAACTTGGAACTTCAATAATGAAGGCGACAGTATATATGGTGAGGACGCGACATTACCGAGCGTAATGATCGAGAGGAAGCAACTGGCGCCAGTCCCAGAAAATGGAAGCTGTTGGTCAACTGACAGCGGTCTGAAGGCGCATGATTTTCAAACAATCTTCTGGCCGGGATCGGTGGGAGTCTTGAACTTCTGGAGATGCGCCTGTCGCAGGGTCGGACGGTTGGTCTGGAGCGTTATCTCACGGCTTCGCAGGACGCCGTTCGTCGCGCTTCATCCCTGACGCATCGCCTTTTGGCATTTTCGCAGCCGTCAGCCACTTGATCCAGTTGCCGACAGATGTGAATGAACTGGTCAGTGTCTGGAAACCCTGTTGCGGGCAGTGTCGGCCAGCCATTTCGCTCGGTTTTAGTAACGTTTGGCACGCAAATCCTGGACAACACGGAATTTGGACGCTAATCAAGCTTGAAAAACATGCCATTCTGAATATCGCATTAATGCGCGCGGACGCCATGCAGAGAAAGGTAAATCGGCGGCTACTGTCAACCGCAAGCCGCGGGGGGGAAGTAGGGCTGCGGAGGAAGTCAGGTGTGTCACCCGGAGATGTACGTCCCGTCTTCGGGTGGAAGATGGGGGGGGAAAAAACGATGGCTGTGGCATGACCTGAAGAAACACGAAACGGCTTTGCGATCCGGGTTTACCCACCAGCCGCAGGGGAGGGGACAGGATTGGGATTGGAGCATGATGTTATGGGTTGGGGTCCGCCAGTCTGGCGGCGGGGTGTCTACTATTGTCCCGGCTTGGTGAGGGGACGTCCGTCAGTCTCTTTCTGCCACGATATGATGGCCCGGCTGGACGGGTTTCTGCTGTGGAGGCCGCTTCCGCGTTGTCACTGGACAGCCTCGTGGATGTCCGGGGAAGCTTGGTCATGATCGTGGATGACCGAAGAAGCTGTCCCCCGGCGATTGGTCAGTGATGGCGTCGGAGATCTGGGGGCGAGGAGTCGGACGAAGAGGATGCAATTTCTTGCTAGGGAACGGGCCGGATCGTCCTTCCCTGCGCTATTCAGCCGGATGTGTTGTTACGGATATGTGGTAATGCCGGGCGGATTGAAGGGGTAGACAGTTGCAGGCCGGATGAGAGAAAAATTGCCAAGTCTGAAAGTGTCGGTTCATTACTGTATACGAACGGCCGTGCAGAAAATCCTTGATGAAGGGCTGCTGAGCCTGGATGTGCGTGGTGGGCAAACCTTTTCAGTAGGATGCGCTTCGTCGCAAGCTCCATCATCTGCGTCGACAGGTCTGAACCGGGATCGACAAAAAGGCGTCGATAAAAAGCATTGATACTCGGCAGGGAGTGTTTTTCATGACGTGATGCGGTTTCTTACATGGACAATCAGACACGCATTACCCTCAACGACGGGTGCGTGATTCCGCAGCTTGGTCTTGGTGTCTGGAAGACACCTCCCGAAGAAACTGCTCATATTGTTCGTGAGGCGATAAAGCTTGGATATCGTTTTGTTGATACGGCCCGGCTTTATCGGAATGATGCCGGTGTTGGCGAAGGTCTGGCTGGTTCTCCGGACGTTTTTATCACGACGAAAGTCTGGAATGACGAGCAGGGATATGACAGGACGATCCGTGCCTACGAGGAAAGTTTTGTGCCGCCTGCATTTCGTCCGGTTCTCGACCCTCTATCTGATCACTGGCCCATGCCTGAGCAGGGGGACAGTATGTTGAGACCTGGAAGGCGCTTGTGGCCTGCAGAAAGACGGACGCGTCAAATCCATTGGCGTATCAAATTTCGAGCCTGAGCATCTGGAGCGGATTATGGATGCTACGGGAGTGGTGCCGGCCGTCAATCAGATTGAACTTCATCCGTTCTTTCACAGAAGGCGGTTCGCGCCTTTAACGAACAGGCATCACATTTCGCACAGAGGCGTGGCGTCCGCTGGGGCAGGGGCAGTTTCTGGAGAATGCGACCATTGGTGCAGTTGCCCGTCACGTTGGACGAACACCGGCGCAAGGTTATCATCGCTGGGCACCTGCAAAGCGGATTTATCGTGATTCCGACCTCAGCAAATCTGAAGCGTCTGGGCCGCGAAAATCTGGATGTTTCGATTTCTCGCTTGATTGATTGATGCCGATATGCAGCGATCCGGCGCTTGACCGTGAAGACGGACGTAATGGGCGCCCATCCCATGACCGCGCGCTTCTGAGCGCCGGGGTGTTCGTTAGTAGGGGTTTCTGGTGAGGATCTGCAGTTTCCTGTAAAAGGGTGCGGAGGTCAAAGATTTCGACGATGGCGGAGAGTTGTCATGACGACACTGAATGAGGCAGGGACTTTCGCCCGGGCCATGTCCCCTTTCGCAAACAGGTGTCGCTGTTGTGGACGGCCCAACGGAAGCGAGGAGAACAGGGGGCGACCCATCAGCGCTCTGGTCAGTTCCCTTGACCCGCTTTGTTGCTCCTGATCTGCCTCCATCGTGGCAGCAGTTCGAACCTACAAAGCGATTGCCGAGGCTGGCCGTTTCGGGTCTGAGTATCCTGAACAACAGCCACCAAGGGACGTGGCAAGCCCTCTTTGCCAGCCGCAACCGCCGACAAGTTCGGTTCGGTACGTCGTGGTGCGGTCGGAAGACGGAACGCGCCTTATTGATGGCGCATTGGGGCATATGCATTGTGAGCTTGTTCGAGCCGTTTCAGGGGGTCACTAGCCGCTCTTTTATGGCGCGTCCACCAGCCCAGGTTCGGGCTCAGGCTCCGTTGCTATATTTGGGCCAGGCGTGGGGTCGAGCCTTAATCGCGCGTCTCGTTCGATTCGATAGCTTCTGGGAGTATTATCGGGCAATTGTTTGGAAACGTTAGGATTCCTTCTCTTTTGTTGTTGAGAATCATTATCATTAGTGTTATCTCCACGCTCGCCTTTTCGGAGATTGTGCGGTGCGGTTTACGTCGTGTTTATATCCTTGCAACGATGTTGCTTGGTGTGCCTTCAGGGCTCTGGCCTGTGCGCAGGAGGTTGAACAGTATCGTGCCAAAGTATCCTCATGTCAGGAAACCATCAAAATTCTACTTTCCACTTGAACAGGACGGGGCCCGTCTTCCATTGCAATCCGGCGAAGAGCGCCTGAAGGTGCGGGCAGCCCATACGGGGTTGCTCGCAGGAAGTGGGGCAGCCAGCGACGAAAACCTCTACGCCTTTGGAAGATGTTCCCCAGAACCTGACGGTTATTACGCAGGCTCGTCTGGCTATGCTCAATTCGCGGAGTATTCCGACGCCGTACGTTACGCCGCCGGGGTTCTGACTATGGTCCAAGGACGATCCACGAGGGTATTTCGGGACTATCCGTTGGATTTTCACCAGATATTTACCTGGATGGAACCGCGTACGCCAGATTGCTGCGTCTTCCCAGTCCTTCAGTATAGAGCCTTGGGGGCTTGAGATTTGGACGTACTTGCGCGGTGCGTCCTCAGCTTTATAGGCTCAGTCAGCTTGGCGGCTTATAAATGCCGTGGCAAGCTTGGTTGACCGCGTGAAGGACCAGCCGAGTCAGGATGGCGTTTCCAGACGGCTCTTATAGTCGTGTACCGGGCGCAGCAGACGTGGGTGGTGGGGCGATAATTCCGGAAAAGACGCTTTTGTGGCGGTTTTTTTAACGGCCTTTGCGCAAGTCGGCTACATACGCAAAAAACATCAAGACAAATGAATGTGTATGTAGCGCCACGCTTGCGATGGCATCCGGATAACAAGGACGGATTTCACCATTCTGGCACGCTCTGAACAGCTTGATGCAGGTTCAACAGCACAGTTTTTGCCCGCGAACGGTACGGTTTCTGCGAGCCGATATGGATTATTGCCCCGTAATTTTTCTGAGTAGTGATGCCGATAGATGGTATTCAAAACGGCCAGGTTGCGATTGGTTATAAGCGTCACCCGCAAGTAACTCCCAACTGACTGTAGGTCAGAATATGCGTTACGCGCCTTTGGATCTGGCTTATCGGTTCGTGACGGCTGTCGCTTCTGTCTTCCAGATACGTACGCTGACCAGGCAGGCCACTCCCGACAATCTGCAAACTATAATAATTAACACTTGATACGCGTCAAAATCTGAAATTTGGCACGGTTCCATAGAGCATTGAGGTACTGGCGGGTGTGGATTCAAGTGATTTCGGCCAAACCGGCGGGCAGAAAGCAGGACTCGTCTATAGATCTGTACACTCCCTGTTTACCGTGCGATTAGCTGGCCAAACTTATGGGGGACCCCGGGGACCACCAATACCAATGAGCGGCCAACCCAGACAGGGAATTTATGTTCAGGCGCAGGCAGATTGGCATTTCATTTTACTGACGCTTTCGGGTAGTGCAGACTTTACGCAGGGTTTGACTGTAAAACAATCTGGACCGGTGGTGAACACACCACAGCAAAACAATGCTTTCACCCGGGCGGGTCGGCCTGCTCTATATAATCCCAGTATCGGGTTGGCACCCTTGTGTTCGTATATTAATGCGACGTCTTTTCAGCCTCAGGTTGGAACCAACGCGTGAGGACATACGGCCTTCGTTCCCACACGCGGACGGCAGATTGAGTCTGGCTTGAAGTTACAGGCCACCACACGGCGTGGGGGAGAGGACTTCATGCTGACGGCAGATTCTTAATCTTGTGGAAACCAATGATTTTGACGACAGACCCCGCGGATTCAACGTATGACATTCAGACGGGTGAGCAGAGAACGCGGGCTTTGAAGCGCGCAGGATCGGGCGAACTGCCATTTACAGATCGACTTTACTGGCGTCATCACTTACCAGGACCGAGGGATTACCAAAACGACCGGTCGATGCACAGGAAAAAACCAGCGTTCCGGTTTGCGATCCCGTATCATATGGCGTCCCTGTTTCTAAAGCGTGACTTTTCGTCTGAACAGAAACTGGTAACGGGCGTTGGGAGGCGGCGTTCTTTTTATATGGTAACACGGCTGGAGCCCTTCCCGAGACTTTTACGGTCCCAAGCCAGCTTGTCTGGGATTAAGGGCTCATCTGGATTACCAGCGTTTTGGCGTTCAGTTTAACGTACGAATATTGCAACCCGGCATTACGTCGCCGTTTGTACCCGCTCGGTCGCCTGTGCATGGGCGCCCGGACGGTCGGCTTTCGTCACTTTGTCTTCTCGTGGTAAGGTCTGGTTTCATGTTTGAGTTTGCTTCTGTGTCCTGACGTTCTGGCCGTTCGGGCTATTTTATTTTTCTGCTCCTTCTCAATGTCTGCTGCGCCGACCTCTTCGCGTCATTCATCGGCCTACTGCCAGGAGGAGGGTGTTCTCTTTCTGGCAGTCATGGTGCTGATGCTCAGGAACAGCATGTTCTGTCCGCCTGCATGACTTTGAGTGCGCCTTTGATGCTGCGTAGCGCGCTTGCTGGCCATTCTGATCGCGTTTACAGGAAGTCAGGGGCGCCTCCTGTGAAGACTGGCGTGCAACAGAAGCCTCTGGACGGCACGGGCTGGTTCGGAAAAGTTATGGCAGGGCTCGTGTTGGGGGCTGCATTGACCAGTGGGTTGCTCGGGGTGCTGGGACTGCTCTTTCATGCGGATGCCCAGTTTAAGACCGCCACATCGCAGTTCTGCGCTGGTTTTCGGGGCCACAGTCTGGGGGCTTCTGTGGCGTTTTCATTCCTGTTCCGCTCCCCTCGGCAGGCATGGCTTGTTCTGGCTCTGCTGAACGGAAGCGTGTGGGCGCTGTTCTTTATTTTGCAGGGCCTCATGGCATGAAGATACGCGGCGATATCATCCGGCTTTACCGGAACGTCCATAGCTGGGCGGGCATCACAGCGGGGCTGTTTCTGTTCATTGCGTTTCTATGCCGGTGGCATGCGATGTTTGAACTGCCGCTGGAAAACTGGGCATCCCAAACATCAAAAAACTTCCTGCCCCCGTTCCTGTCCAGAGCCTGTCAGAGCTGGTGCAGAAGGCGCAGGCTTCTGACCCGTCCATGGCAACTGCTTACACGCTGGTGCTGCATCCTGACGCTGCCAGCCCCTCAGTCTCATGTGGAACGACGTCTTCTGAAACAGAAGCACGGTCCGCACGACCATTATGCGGGACTTGCTCCGGATGTAGCCTTGTCACCCAGACGCGCCACGCCTTCCCAGGCTATGTATTTTCTCAATATTCTCCATCAGCGTATCGCCTGCCCCTGAACCGGGAGTAGGACGGCTCGTCATGGGCCTTGTGGCGCCTTCTGTATTGCCGTGCCCTGGTGTCCGGCTCCGATTGTTCTGGCTGCCCTCTCTTGGTCCGTAATCTTTTCGCCTGCGAATGACTGAGACCTTGCGTTCGGGTCTGGCTCGATTTTCACACGCTTCTTGGGGTTGCTCGCTCCCGTTTCATATCGTGATGGCAGCTTCCGCTGCGGGGTTTGCGTTTCAGCAGCCGATTATGGCGCTGAAGAAAAAAAACCCTGTTCCTCCCGCTGCGGTTCATCAGTCGGGGAAAGGTCGTGTCCATTCCGATCATGGCTCACAACTCCCGCTGGAGCCGATGGCTTATTGTGGAGGGCTTTTCTTTTTAACAGGCAGGCCCCGGATCTTGAGGCTGATGCACTGGTTTATTCCAGCCGGGAGAAAAACCTTCCTGAGAGTTATGGTGCAGAGCAAGGCACAGATCGTGCGTCGACCGGAGGGAGGAAGGCTACGCCAATATGAATCCTTACACCGGCCGTCTGATCGCAAAGATTTTCTTTCCCAACCATCAGACATCGGCATTCCCGGCCCCTGACGTTGATTTACGCGCTGCATTTCGGAACCTTACGGGAGGGTGGCTGGTTCGCTGGACTACGCTGTTCTGGGTTTTGGAGGTTGCGTTTCTGGTTTTATTCGGAAATCAGCTCTGGCCTTTCAGCGCGTCGGACGGCGAGAGCGTTCTGAAGGGCTGACCGCAGGGACAGTTTCGGAACACGGTGTCTGTCAGTGCTGACAGCAGGTGCATTGATCGGGGCTGTGTAGGCGGAATTTCTGGCGTTGCTGGCCGCTATGCCTTTCCTTCCCGAAGGTTGGCCATTACCAGCCTGTGGAAGCGCTGTTTTATGCGGTGCTTCTGGTCTGTCTGCTGGTCGCGATGTGGTTTGGGCGGTAGCGCAGTATCGGGCGCTACTGTGTCTTGCAGGTTTTCTGACGCTTCTGATCCCGATCACAGACATGGCGCGTTCTCTGATGTCTGGATCGTGCTGCATCCGGGGCTGGACGCGTGTGACGCTGCTCTATGGGATTGCCTGATGGTTCTTTCCGCTTAAAAACGCGGGCCGCGTCAGATCATGGGTTGCCGCCCTACGGCGTAAGAGCGAGTTCACGCCATGGACTGTACGGCGATTCTTGCCAGGCCTGATCGATTGGAAAAAAGGCGAGGCATTACGCGGCCCGACATGGCCATGGCGCAGCATTGGGTGTCCGTTCCAGTTTCGCGCCCGAGCCGGGGAAAGCGGTCTACATCTGTGTGTGGCATCCGGAAACCGGACCCATTGCGTTCACCCTCCACCAGAATGCGCCGTTTGCGTCCTCGAAGTCGGTCCTGGGATCCGACCAGAGTTCGCCAGATGAAGTGCCGTGCAGGTTTCCCAGCCTTGTCCCGATCATCAAAACGGATTGCGCCAACCTGTTTCAGGGCAGCGAGAGGGGCTATGACGCCAAATGGATCTTCAAGGGGCTGCTGGCGAGGAATTCTGCTGCCAAGGGGCCGTTGAAGCGCTTGAAAGAAACCTGCGGATGCAGGCTCCGGCGTGTGCCGGCCAGGTGCGGAACATTTCTGGCCACTTGTTCCCTACGGCCGCGTGTGGGCGTGAGGGCGCGGATCGAACGCGTCATGCTTGCCCGGATAGTGTCCCCACAGGTTTTGAGGACTGATGGCTGCACCATCCGGCCGGGGTCACTAGTTCCGAGGGCCGCGGCGCCATGACAATCGTTGCCTTCCGGCCCTACAGCCTTTTGAAACCAGGCTTCGATTCACGGTTCTGCCCAGCCCCACACCCAGCCGCCCGGCTCATGGTGATATGGACCAGAACAGGTCCTTGCCGGGCTCAAGGGCCCAGCCGTCTGAAATCGACCGTAAGGCGTGCCTGAGTGACAGGACCCGCCCGACCGGGCCAATGGCAGCCGGCTTCTTTCATGCCTCGCCGCGACCCCGGTGCCGGACACATCCTGGGACGGAATCCACACGCCTGCGGGCGGCTCGCCCGTTTGCCAGGAACACTTCGCTCGGGCTTGCCGCCCGCGGGGATAACCAGTAGGCACCAATCCGCAGCCATTCCGGATCACGCCGCTCGACCAGCCCGCTCTGCGACGATGGGACTGGAGCAGTCTTCGTGGAATGGCCCCTGATGCGGAAAGTGGTGGAGGTACAGCTTGAGGGATTTGCTTTCCACGCTCAATTGCTCGGATGTAGTAAATCACGAGATGCGCGAAATCCGGCTGGCCTGTGAAACCGGGCAGAGAGACGGAATTCCGGTTGCCGTTGAAACGGACAACATATTTGCGGCCCTGATGCGGGGAGGGGACGCGCTCTCAGAACGGCTCTTCAGGGCAAGCTCGCAGCAGGCGCTATTGCGCCAAGCTTGGCTCAGGGCATCGGTTCCCGGGGCAGAAGGCCCCGGTTGGTGTCGTGTTCGGGACCATGATGGAGTCTACTCGCGAAAAGGCCAGTGTTTTTTGATGATTTGGTACCAGCTTCCGTCCATGCTCACGTCGTGATTTATGCGAAAAGACTGCGACATGTTTGAGTTTGCATATTCGCGGGATTCGGTGCAGAAGACGCGCCAAATTCTTATCTTCGATGACCTTCTGGAAGACCACATGGAAAATCCGTAACATCGCCACTCATCGCGGCACGTCGATCATGGCACAAACCCACCGCTGTTGATGCGGCTCCTCAAGGCAGTTCCGGCTCTTTTCCGCGAGGAACCAGCACGTTGCTGATCGCGCGATGGACAGCAATGACCTCGAAACGCGAAGCGTGGCATCACCATTTCTCGCCAAGTGCACGTCCGTTGCTGGAAAGAAGGACGCGCGACTTCGGTGGCGAAGTCGAGCGTATCGCTGAGCATGGTGGAATGGCGCGATCATCCTCGTTTGACGCCGCCTGAAGGAGCTCGCCGCAGACGAAGTTAGTTCGAAGGGCAAGGCGCTGGCCCGCGTATCCGTTCCGATCGTGGTCGTGAACAAGATCCGACCAGGAGGTTAGCGTGCGCGTCCGGACGAAGTGCACGAGAAATCTTCGATCTGTTCGCCTCCCTCGCGCTGACGAGCAGCGCTCGACTTCCCGATGCTGGATGCTTCCGGCCGTCAGGCTGGCAGATCGTGAACTGACGGAAACCTAAGAAGGACCTTGGGTCCCCACTGTTCGATCTGGGTCTGCCGCCAACGTTCCGACGCCAAACGTCGACAGGATGCGCCTTTTCGGCATGGGTGTTGCCACCATTCCGAGAGCGACAACTTCCTTGCCGTAGCCTGACGGGTCGTAATCGACCAGGGTTCTGCGAAGGTGAACATGCCGGTGGCGCGTGCTGCGTCCGACGGAACGATTGTGTGAAAGGGTCCGTCTGACGAAGCTGCTGTCCCCGTGGTCTGGACCGCGTGCCGGTTGAAGCCGAAGCCGGTTGAACTCGTGGCCGGTGGCTGGTTTGTCCGAAGCGACGATTCCTACACGATTGCTGATCCGTCCATCGCGGCCGCCTGCCGTCCCGCCCGGTTTGATCCGCCCCGACCTTGTCCATGACCGTCCTAGCAACGATGGTCCGCTGGTGGCCGTGAAGCAAGGAAGGTTTAACGTACCGTCAGATCCGTACGCGTCCCTTCAAGGAAACCGAAGACCGTGGCCATTAAGGTTAACGGAAAGCCCGGAAAGCGAAGCTTTTGAAGTTGCCGGCCGTGGGAACTTCAGCTTGAGCGTTTCTGATTGAAAACGAAGGCGGCGTGAAGGCTTCGGCTACGAGCGGCGGTTCGTCCCGCGCGTTCTGGTTCGCGAGGAACCGCGGAGACGGGCGGCGTGAAGAGCCGTTTCGAGAAGTTCTGGTTGACTGGACGAGCCGTATTCAGGTGTCGTTGTCGAAAAGATGTCCCTGCGAAAGGGGGTGATGCAGGACATGCGTCCGTCCGGTGGTGGCAAGGTCCGCTACGTTCCTGATCCCGTCCCGTTTGGTCTGATCGGCTATAATGGCGAGTTCTTGACCGACACGCGAGGCCGGGCCTCATGAACCGTCTGTTCGATGGTTTATCATCCTATGTCGGGCACGAGCGAAGGTCGCACGTAACGGCTCCCTGAATCCGCTGGAAGATGGCCAGACGACGCAGTAACGCCCTTTTCTCTCTGCAGGACCGTGGCACGATGTTCGTGACGCTGGCGAGAAGATTTACACAGCATGATCCTGGGTGGCATTCCCGCGAGAACATCTGGACATCAAGGCCGTCCGTGAAAAGAAGCGGACCAACATGCGTGCCTCCGGCAAGGATGAAGCCCTGCTTCTGACGCCGCCGCGCCGTATGAGCCTTGAGCAGGCCATCGCCTACATCGAAGACGATGAACTGGTTGAAGTGACGCCGTCCGCCATTCGCATCCGTAAGCGTTACCTGGATCCGAAACGAGCGTAAGCGCGCCTCCAAGAGCCGCGAAGCCTGATCTTTCTTTTCAGGAAAAGCATGAAGAGCGCGCATCGGGTTTCCGGTGCGCGTTTTTTTTTGTTCGAGAGTCGTAGGAAAGAAGTCAGGAAGTCCTGATCGAGACTTTGGCGGAATTGAGGCGTCTTTACGAAGACAAGCCGCTATCACCCTGAAATTTCAAAAAGTTAATGCCGACGAAAAATACGTTCTGGTGCTAGTTGTTCGAAGGCATGGCCACTTCCGGTTTGATATACCCAAGTGGTCCGTTTTTCAGTTTTTCTGACTTCGTGCTCAGATGCGCCTTTTCAAGAAAACCGGTCCCTTTATCGCTGCCGTTTTTCCGCTTATTGGCACTGAACGGTGCGCCGGCATTTTCGCTGACCCCCACCACGGCCCCGACGGCTGCAGCTCCGGCTGCAGCGCCACCTCTCCGAAAGCTGCTGCGCCGGCTGCTTCTGCCGCCACGGATGCTGCAACGCTACGACACGACGAGCAGAAGAGCACCACCACAAGAAAAATCACAAGAAGCACAAGAAGGACTGCGGCGGAACGTACTGCTCCGACGGACGCTGACGACCATCCAACTGAATTTTCCGATGAGCCCCACTTTGGGGGGGTGGTGGAGGGAAACGGGGTCGGCTTTCCGAGCTGGCCCCGTTTTTTGTTTTTGGACTACAAGACGACTGTTTTTCGCAGAACTCTGTGGCAGAGAGTGCATTGTCAGCGCGAAGTTCGCATCAGGGTGTGCGAGCCGCGAAATAGCGATCTGGTCTGACTGTCAGAGCCGCACTGCCGGCTCAAACTTGGGGGACGCAAGGGAATCCAAGAAAAATTTCTCCCGGGCGAAGGCGTGAACGGCCCACGCCCGGGAGACAGGAAAACTTACAGATAACACGGTCGAGAGACGAGGGTCCGGATTGAAAATTGCGTCGGCCGGCCCGAATTTGGTCTCCACGAGTCAGACCGGAGCCTGCACACCCATCGTCGCCAGCCGAGCGTGCCATGCCCCTGTGTTTTGAGCCAGCAAGGTTGTCACGTGTAGCGCGGTGCTGGGCAGCGACAGGATGGTGGGTGACCCTTCACCCGGGGGTTGCAGGGGGCGCTAGGCCGCCGTACCGCAGTAAGCGTGGCATCAAGAGAGGATCTCCTGCCGCCGTCAGTCTCGTTGAAGAGAGAGTTCCCAGCGTTCATTCCACGACGGCCGGGCTAAGACGCAGGCGTGAAGCCCGTCCGTTCAGCCGTGCCGCCAATGCGGATACGTCCCCCGAGGGCGCGTGATGGCCACCCTTGTAGGTTGTTTCGTCAGTGACCGTCACGAACAACCCCGGTGCACGGGTCTCGTCCCGTAATCGTCATGGTGAGTGAGGTACCCCTTTCACCGGATAGATCGGCAAGACGCAGCTTCCAGCGGCTTCCCATAGCAGAGGCGAGTACTGGCCCAAGAGAAGAACAGTAAGCGGTCGCCTTAAGCGACCTGCGACATCGTGCGGGATGCTCAGGTATGGAATCGCCTGGTGTGGCCTCAATGCCCCTCGATCTGTATTTTTCGTCCCAAGGCGGAACTTCACGCCTTCTGCCCTCGGCATGGCGGCGAAGGCCGACGGTGAAGAGATGGGGCCATCACCCTCTGGTCGCCCCGGAGGCGCAGGCCGCCGCGCAGACGATGGCGGTGCAACGGGGTGGGGGGGTGGGTGCCCACCCAGCGCATGAGCAGATTGATTTCAGCGAACGTTTCAGAGCTGATGTCGATGCCGGCTGCTTCGGTCCACAGAGACGCATGTCCTTCGGCAGGCATAGTTAGACTTGTGTCGTACCCGACCGGAAAAAATCTGGAACTCAAACCGTTCTGGTCGCCTGGCATACTGGAAATTGCCCGTTTTCGTACGCGCAAGGGCGTCCCCACGAGTCTTGTGCGCGGTCAGTTCCGCAACCGAGCATACGGCTCTTTGTTGATGTCGTAGGCTTTTTCCCGAACAGTTTCGCGAGCAGTTCTCCCATGAAGGCGGAACGGGCGGTATCAAAGCGGGGACGGAGGATGAGCGGGACTATTGTGCTTGGCTCCATCATCCCTTTGCGACCCCTTGAACGCAAGACCCGCATGCCCATGGCGTTGAGTAGGCCAGGAAACACCTACCGTGCAAATTGACCGAAGGCTATGGTTATCCGAAGCTCCCATACTCCTGGCTGCCGGGTCAATGACTGCTTCAAACCTGATCTATGGATCCCTAGTCCGTGGCGAGGTCCGAGTGCGTTGTGACGCCGATGAACACACGCGCCCATGAAGAATGATTTTCCAGGACAGTCGGCTGCTTTTCCCGATTGGTAGAAAACCGGTTTTTTCGTGATTGACCGATCCAGATCAGCCCAGCGGAAAACGGTTGGTCTACCCCGGTGTGTTCAGTCCCGGAAAATCGCCGTGACTGGTGAAATATTCGAAGTGCAGCTGTATTCCGGATTAAATGGCGTGGATTGGGCAGTTAACTAGCACCATTTCCTTCCGAAAAAGCCCTGAAGAATTAATTTAGCTTGCCGGGATAAGTGGCACGTCCGCGATGGCCAAAAATGCCCGGTGTGCTGCTCTCAAGTGTGGCCTGGCGGACAGGTACAGTGTTGCGGTTCGTAATCCAGTCCCCAACAGGGCGATCGGCCAAGATCGGGGGACAGACCGTAGAACGGCAGAGCGTATCGGCGTCCAAGGGCGGGAAGTCGCCAGCGAGTGTGGTACTTCACGGCCGGAAAGCGGTCGTCGTAGCCGTGCGGGCAATGAAGCGGGGAGGGAAGACCTTCGTCGATTGCGGGGGGGGTCCGGGCGGCCAATCTGCTCTTCGATGCGGGGAGAGCGTTTTCCGGCGCGCCGCGGAAGCGGTCACCGAGCGGTGCCAGAAGATGATGTGTCGTTCTCGGCCACTGGGTTGCGGAGAGGGACAGTGGCCCATCGAGCGCAATCGCCACCACCGCGACCACATTGTCTGGCCCGTGAATCAGCACGCTTCTTGCGTAAATCTGAAAGGCACCCTGTGCGCGCGTAGCTTCCAGTCCATCCAGCGGCGGACGGTTCGGGCCGAACGCTCCTGCACCCGCCGGCGATGATGACGGCCTTGGCTTTACCGTGTCAGCCACGCGCTGTTTGTCAGCGTGAGATCTCCGCGATGGCCGTCAGCGTTTCCCACGCGGTAGCCGAGCAGACCGGACGTCGAACGGGGCAATCTGGGGGCCCCCTGTGTCCAGCGCCTCGATCATGCGCACCCTAATGGAGGGATGGGCCCTGGAATGTGTGATCGGCTTTTCCGGATAGAGCGACCGCAACACGGGCCGCCAATGCTGTCGAGTGGCGTCCAATCAGGACGCAGCTCAGTTTGGAGCATTCCGCATTCAAACGCTTGCGAAGAGGGCGGTCGACCGGCGCCCAACAATTGCGAACGTCGGTGGAGAGGGTTTGAGGTGAAATCGTCATATCTGTTTTCTTAGGCGTGTTTGAGTTGAATGGGGTAGACCCATCCC
>JAPNUC010000087.1:0-14454 GCA_028554685.1 Agrotis ipsilon | reverse complement strand
TAAACCGTAAAAACAATTATCGTGGCATATGGGCTATCACAATAATGAAACAAGCAAATCAAACCCGTCGTTTTGAACCCAGGGGGGGTGAATGAAAATGGCGCCTAACGACTTGGGTTTATAGCCTTTTTGTTCCCTCCTCCCATAGCCCCCTAACACTGGAGTCGCGTTTTTTTACTAAGCTAGGGTGGGTTAAGGGCCCTTGGTAAAGCCGTTTTAAAAAAAACGTTCCAAATGTTTTTTTGTCCCTCCCCTTTAAAAAATTTGAAGTGTAATTGTCCAGGTTGGGTAAGAAAAAAAAACAATAGCCTTTACAAGTTGTCTTAGCGGGTCCACTTTTGGGTTTTTTCCCCAACTTGGAATTTTTTTTTTTCCCCTTCCTCGATTTTAAAACTCATGGTAGGGCCGAGCGGAAAATTCCCAAACCCTGGGTTCTAGTTTTTTGTTTTTTTCCTACCTAATTTTGGGCCATTCATAGAAAAAAAGTTACTCAAACTTTTTAACGTTTTTTTTTTTATGTTTTTTTTTCTTATTAAGAAAAATAAATTTTTTAAAACTATTAATTCTTTTCTAATTGTTTTTTTTTTAGGCCCCCAGTATCCCGCGAAAAGAGGAGAAAAAAGATGTGTTTGTAATAAACCCAATCAACGTCCAACCTCAAGCCCAACCCTGGAAAGCCTTAAACCGGAAGAGGAAGAATGCAAACCCACAATCCTCCCCTCTCCTCCTTCCGCTTTTGTGGATTTACAGGGGCCCAACTCTCCTCCTTCTTTAATTTCTACAACTAAGAAAATGTTGTTTGTTTTAATACAATTTGAATTTAAAAACACATTAGTGTTTTACAATGGAAATTTTAATTTTTGACGAAACCATAATGGTAATTATACCCATTTTTGTTTCTTTGTTTGGTTCACTCAAAAGACCCTTCTCCAACTCCCCAGGTTGGAATTGAAAAAAGGGAACCTACAGACTCTTTTCCAACGAAAAATCTCCCTTTCCCCTTGGTTGGCATCTGAAGACTTCCAGAATACAGTGGTTAAATCCTGCCAATAAAGTCCCCCCTAAAACCCAAACGGTACATTTTTTTAAATCCGTTTTTTTGTAAGTTAGGTTCCAAACTCATCCATCTTCTGCCTTTTTTTCCCCCCAACTTTTTAAAATGGGCGGTCGGCTTTCTAGTCGAAACGATAAATTGCACAACCTAAAAATCATTTTAATTTTTAATATGAGCGATTTTGCCTAAACAGAACGTCCACAACCCAGTTAAAACTTGGGGAAATACGGTACCCCCAATGGGTAAAGAAACCCCTGGTTTTTTGTCCCCAGGCCTTTTTAAGGCTTTGTTGGGTTTTTAACAAGTCACGCCCTGGGTATTTTTTTTTTTTTTTTCATGGAGGCGACTGCCTTTTTAATCAACCTTCCACAAACCCCACGTAAAACCTGGGGGAAATAACGTAAACCCCGTGGGTCAAAAGACCTGGAAATTTTGTCAGGCTTTAAGGCTTTGTGGATTTTTTACAATTAAAAACGAAACCCTGTCCCCCCCCCCCCCCCCTTTTTTTTTTTTTTCATGGAAGCGACACTTGCCCTTATCCTTGACCCTCCACAAACCCAGTACTTGGAAAAAATACGTTAAACAACCCCCATGGTAAAAGACTGGTTTTTTTTTTGGTCCAGGCTTTGGGTTTAAGGGCCTTCCTTGAACTAAAACAGAAACGAACTGTCAAAGATCCCCCAACCTACAATACACCTGGGACCAAACGGCTTTTCCCCCCGTGGTTCCGAGCACGGAAAGGAAACCCTCCCGGTAAAAATACAGGTGATTCAAATCCCTCCACAGACCCAACCTTCGGTAAGAGGCGGCTTTAAAGGGCCTTTTCAAGCGGACGAGAGCCTAGGTTAATGCCCTGAATATTAAAGAAGCCCAATGGAAAAGGAAGAAGCGTGGGGCCTTGCGGGTGACCCTAAAAGAAGAACCTGGAATAACTAAAATTACCTCTAACATTTTTTCCCATCGCTTTTTTTCCATTTTGTGGGGGTTGTTTTCCCGTCAACCCCAAGCGAGAAAAATGGGATGGCCCTGAACCTCCGAATGGCAAGGTGCAGTACCCCCCCCCCAAAACCTCGCGAGGCCGGTGCTGGGTCATTTATCCAGCATACCGTTCCCACAAAATCTAACCCTGTAAAGTCCGACGCCGAGGTGGGGGGGGGTGCGGGGGAAAGAAAAAATCGTTGAGGAACAATAACAGACAATCACATGGAAAAAAAAAAATAAAAAAAAAAACACCTTTTTTAACAGCAGACCCACAATCCACATGGATAACAAACTTGGGAAAATTATTGGGGAATAATTTGAGAAAGGCCTTCGGTTGAGTATTCTCGTGAGTATAAAAAAACCTACTTGATATAAAAAAAAAATCTTGATAAAACAAAAAAAAAAAAAAAAAACTGGCCCCCCACATTAGGAAAAAATTTTTTCTCCCTGTATCGTTGGGTGCGTTTTACCCCCAAAAACACAAGGGAAAAAACCTTCACATAACATACCAATCCAAAAAAAAAAAAAAAACCCGGGGAAAACACCGGGCGGGAAAAAACAACTATTTTGTCAGAATCATACCCACATATTTTCCACCTTCTTTCCTCCTAATTCCTTTACTTTGGTTTTCTTTATGGATATGGTTTTATTGTTTTAACTGGGAAGATAGATGGATCGGAATGTTTGTTACTCTTCGAAAATTAAATGACTACTGTGTGGAATTTTTTCGATGAAGGTGCCCATAGTTTTTTTAATTGGGCCCAAACATAATTTCCGGTAAAAACCCCCAGCTTAGTTATAGCCGGTGGTTATTAAGTTTAAGATTCTCTTTTTGGGGTTTAAGCAATAGGCCGTTTTTATGATTTTTGTTTTGTTTGTTTCTATTAATACCAAAACTGCTGGGGGGACGGATTTTTAATTAACTTCTTCGGGCAGGGAGCAAATCGAGTGGAAAATCGTGAGCAAAAAAAACTTGTTTCTTCTAATTTTTTTTAATTATATGAGGTAACATCAAATTAGTTAAGAACCAATGTGTATGTTTGCATATTGAATCTACCCAAACTTTTGGATTTTGAAACGGGAGACACTCCCATTTAGGCCAGGTTTATATTTTACGGTTTGGTTTACTGGGGGGAACCTTGTGCTTCTTTTGCAAGGGAGTATTTTCAAGTTTTTAAGGCACGAGAAATTTGACCTAACAGAGGGATTATTAAAAAAATTAAAAAGGGCCAACAAGGCTTTATTTTTTTCGCTTTGCACTAGAAGAAAATAACCTCTGTATTTCTTTTCATTTTTCCCCCCCCCAATCCAATAAAACCCCCGTTAGTTACTTCAATTTATTTATTGTATAAAGTTTTTACTAAAAAAAAACTTACAGAAAAAAAAACACTTGTGATAAGGCCATTGGACTCCAATTTTCCAGGGGAAAAAAACATATTTTACTTGTGTCTTCCCATTACCTTTTTCATTTTTGGGGGAAAATATGGGGACTGTGTTCGGAAAAAAAAACTACAATAACTAAAAAAAAAAAAACTGTTGGGGGACCAAAAAAAAGCAAACAGGGCGGCGAGGCTACAATCGTGGTTTACCACAATTTGGCAACACTAATGAGGGCCAGTCAGCGCCACAAAATTAGTTTTAAAAACTTAAAGTTTCACCTTAAGGCCCAAGGGGTTTGGCCCTGGGGCCAACCCGTTCCGTTAAATTGGGGAAAAAAATTTGCTTTTGGGAAACTATGGATCTTCGGGGGGCGAAAAAAAAAAATTTAAAATGTACGGTCGGCACAAATAAGTAGGTATTTTATTCATTTTATTATAAGAAAAACAAAACACAAAAAGCCTTTTGTTAAGCAAAGTCCAAAAAAAACCTTTCAAACAAGTTTAATTGAAAGTGGGACATATTAATTTTCTTTATCTAACGACCAAAAAAAGCCCTTTCAGTACCGTCACGCACGAGGGTTTTTTCAGGTATTTTAAGACGTAAAGCGTTAAAGTCAAAAAACTGGGGAAACTTGGACGGACCTACGAAAGGAAAACAAACCCAATTTTTTCCTTGAAAAAAAAAAAGTCAATTTGCATTGGACTATTTTCAAGGGAAAAAAAAAAAATTGGTTTCCTTCTTCGCCAACACCAGAGGGCGGGCTGTTTCATTACAAAGAAAAACAAAGCTGTTAATTTTACTGGGAAAAAAACACTCTGTCAAAAAAGGAATTAATTAGTGAAAAAAAACTCGTTGCTAGGGGGGTTACTGATGATCGTTACTTTTCTTCGGTGAAGGGGACTAAGGAAATTAAGCACATTAAAAAAAAAACATGGTGGTGAAACACAATTGCGCTAAAAATTACTTTAAAAAAAACACACAAACAGAACAAGCATACTGGTTAGGTATTTTACAGTGATTGCATTGAGGTTTTATAAAACGGAAATATTAAAATTCATTCATTTTAATTTATTTTCACAATAGTGGGCGTCAACTCATTATTTTTTTTAAAACTAGGGAATTTTTCAGGACTGATTTTTGCCATGGATGTGTTTACCAAACAAAATATTGAATACACTTCACACCAACACAAAAAGCTAGTCTCGTGGAAAAAACTTTTTTCCAGTTAAAAAACGATTCAAAAATATATTTTTATTTCGTGTGGAATCGAAAAAACCCACAGTTTAGGCCAGGGCACCAAAAAACAGGTTTTATAACCCCCAAAAAAAATACTGAAAAAAAACTCCGTTCCTTTTAAGGCTACAGTAGTTTGCTTTTTAACATTGTTTCCAAATTCAACACGCAGGGTGAACTGAGCAAATCGCGTTTTTGTAATTTTTGTTTTGGTATTTTAAAAATAAAATAGTTATTAATTATAAATTATTTCAATTGTTACTGTCATAAGAGTCAGTTTTATTTCCAGGCACTTTAATAGGGACGTTTTCCAAAATAGCAGGGCTTGGGGCTCGAAAACCTCGGACCTTTTTGACCCCACCTTGTGGATTGGAAAAAAAAAAAAAACGTTTGTAGTATAAAAACTACGGTCCAACTGTCTATTTAATATGTATTTGTATTTAGGGGAACATATATAAAAGTTTATTGTTTAAGGGGGCGTTGTTCTAAAGGTTAACCCCATAAACACAAAGCTCTTGCTTAAGCTTTGGGGAACTAGATGGGGCGTTGTTGTGATAGATTGTTGGGGAATATTAATTATATTAAACTGTGCCGTTCAACGTTTAAAAAAAAAAACAAAACTTATTTTTTCTTAGGGTTCGTTTATTAGGCGGGGGCAACGGTTACGGTTGTATGGAAGGTGCTGGGCTGGTACACCGTTGGGGCGCAACCACAAACTACCGGCTTACAAACAGAAAAAGTCCATTGGAATTACATTTCCTTTGGGGAAAAACTTACCAAAACAGTTAAGTTTTTTATTTTGAAACTTTATTGCATTTTCAGTTTGCAATTTACCGGGCCTTTCCTTTGGGGGAAAAACCACAGGGCCTGAGAGGGGCGTAGTAGTAGGTTAGAGTCCTGCGAGAGTTTAGGTAGTTAGTAAAGTAAGTAGAGTAGTTTAGTATAGTCGTAGTAGAGAAGTAAGGAGTAGTAGTTAGTCAAGTTAGAGAGGAGTAGTAGTAGTTTTTAGGTAGTAGTAGGTTTTTAATTTTATATTTTTGTAATTCCACCACAAAAAAAACTATAAAAAAAAAAATTGAGGCGTTAATTATTCACATTATAAGCGGGATGGGACGCACAATCCTATTAAAAACCACATTTTTTTTTCATTTAGAGCCAATTTAAAATTATTGTTTTTTATTTTCCTCATATTCGACATCAAAACGGCACCCAGTAATTTGCCTCGCATAAAAATTACTTATTTAGTCCCTGGTGGGAAAACTTAATTAGCGGCTCCCCTTATGTTAACGGGCGGTAAAACAACCCCGCCTTCGGGTGGGACTGAAAATAAAACTAAAAAACTTTCACCCCCCTCGGATAAAAACAATTGTAACATTGTTTTTAAAAACACACAAACCCATACCAAAACTATTAAAATAAATAATTAAAAAACTTGGCAAAAACAGAAAATTATGTATGAAAAACACCATTCGTCAGTTTCCACCGTTTGGCATGGAACCCCCGTTCTAGGTTTATTTTGTAAAAAATTAAATAAAAAAACGATCAACACAAGCAAAAACGGCGCCTAGCATTTTCAGCATTCCCACGGGACTAAAAAATGAAAAAACTATAAAATCTTTAAATCCGCACGAAACACATTTTTCCTCGGCCATAGTAATTTTAAATTGCAACTCGAATTGAGAACAGAAAAACGTTCACTAAAACAGGGAAGGACTTTTCACAAAAAGGTTGAATTTTTCACGTCATAAGTTTTATTCGTATGAAAAAAAAACTATTTTAAACGAAGCCACTTCCTAAGGAGTTGCTTTCCAGTGGGTTTTTAAAGTGAAATTATTCCTCCTATTTAGTTTGAGCCAGATAAGTGTGGAATTTTAAAATTTCGGTTGCCCCCCGTGTTCACCAAAATTGTATTCCAATATTTTCAAAAAAAAAAACCATTCGAAAAAAAAAAAATTTAAAGAAAAAGTGTCGGGTTAACACCGATTTCCAAAATAAACGAATCGTGGTTAAAAGGGAGTGCGAACCCGTGACCCTTTACATTTTATTTGAAATTTCGAAAAAAACGAAATCCGTATGATGGGAAATTCTAAAACGATGCGTTATTAGGATCCAATGACCTTTATTTCCACCACTTATATGGGGCGAGGGCCTATTAAGCAATAATTGCAAACTATGGTATCTTCTACAAAAGGTTTTTCTACCACACCTGTCAACTGACTTTTCTATTTAAAACTGGTATTAATCATTTTTCCCAAATTGGAGTCCTACCCACAAACCGGGGGGCAAGGGCACACCGGACAGGGCGGGGTGGAGGGGGCCTGTCAAGGATTATTTGTACTGGGACTTAAATCCACGGTTGTTTTCACTTTCAATTAAAGGCCCTTTTTTTACGTTTACCAAAAGGTCACGGTAAATTTAATAAAATTCCCCGAAAAAAAAAACAAACCCCCGCCAGGGTCGTTCGACTGGGCTGAATTTGCAATACATTTTTCCAATTTTAAGCTTTCAGAGCTTAAAAAAAATTTAAATAGTCAAGTTAATGGGTCACTAAGGAACGCGCTTGGCAGCTTATTACAGTTATTCCCAAGGGGGACGGACGGATCTACGCCATTTCAAAAAACACAGATGGAAAAAAAAAAAATTAATATCGAAAAAAAAAACAAAAAACGGGTGCGTTTTAGGCCCGATATCAAAATTGGACAGAAATCTAAAATAATTGCTAAACAAGCATTTTCAGCTATTGCTGGGACTTAAAATTATCGACTAAAAAAACCATGCCTGAGTTCAGACAGCGAAGGGAGTGGGAAAAGGGATTTTCAGTTTGCCTTTAGCTATGTACTCCATTCAATCGCAGGTTTCTTTTTAGTTGCTTGTCAAGATTTTGTATTCGGCTAAAACCCGCAACCCATTGATTTCCCACTATTTCACTCTGAAACAAAAACTACACACATTTCACAGATTAAACACTCCCAACAAAAAGAGGGCCCTCATTAAGGAAAAGCCATTGAAGGGCTTTGCCTTCAGCTGTGGTGTCCGAACGAGGGTTTCACTTGGGGGACAACCCAACGTTTTAACCCCTATTGTTTTGTGTGACATTCGGCACAACTTGATTTTCGCCACTTGAGGAGCCCCCCGGCAGGGGGAAGCTGTTTACAACGAAACTCAGGGAAGATTGGCCACCCCCAACTTCCTCAGTGATGTGAAGGCTCTATTAAAAACACAACCTAGAGTTCAATGTAATTAGTTTATACGTCTTTTTAATGTAGAAAGGGGCCATTCTCTTTGCCCCCCACTTGTCAAGCGGACAGCGACAAAGGGGGCGTCACAGTTTCTAGTTTTCTAGTACCTAACTAAAAAACCCAATTATTGAGTTTAGCACCAAAAAGCTAAATTTTCCCCGTATTTTTACCGTAAAAAACGAAATCTTTGATGTATGGAAAAAATATAAAAAAAAGCAACCTGTACGACTGAAGAAAACTAACTTTCTTTTACCGGCCCACGCCGTTTTTTTAAAAGTTCTAAGTTTCTCGTTGACTTTTTTTTCTTGATTTTGGTAAAACGAGGCGGATTCATTGTTGGGCTTTTTGGCAGGCATTCGAAATATGATAACAAACTATTTTATTGGATTCAAAAGCTACTAATTAACTTATTTCTTAAAAATTTTAACCCCACCCCCACATTTTTTTTTCGGAGATCATTAAGATTTTTCATAAATGATTTTTGTTATTAGAAAAAAACATAATAATATGTCCGTGTGTTATATGTTAGCCCCCCCCCACCATATGTTTCAGTTAAAAAAAACTTGATTTGTTTCTATTAGAAGCTATTGGATAAAAAGGTTATTAATTATCGGCTTTTATTTACACGGGGGACCATACATTAACCAAGCTTTTGTACTTTTTCAACCCATTATTCGGTAGCTTTTTTCTCGCCTTTCCGTCTTGTTTGGTGGGGCAAGTTGCCTTATAGGGGTTGATTATAGTGAAGACTGAATGAAGATTTAATGTATAATAAATCATTTTAAATTTTTATTTGGGAATAAAGGATAAAAAAAAAGGTCCAAAAATTGTGAACAACCAACTAGTTGGCTTACCCAAAAGATGTTTTAAGATGTTAGAACAAAAACCCACAATTTAAACCCAATGGATACCAATTTGACTTTTTCTGTCGAGGATTTCGGTTTTAGGGGGCGCCCATAAAGCTTAAAGGATATGATGCCCAATTTTTGGTTCCCCACCCCTTCCAATTAGCAAACATGTGATTTTTACGTCGTTAGATAGGTATTTTTAAAAGTTGAAAACAAAAAAATTTTTTACTTTATGGCCCCACCAAGTTCTGAAATTATTAGTCCGTTCTTGAGATATGTTTGTTTTTAATATGGGCAAGTTTTTACAGTTTAAAGAATATAAAGCAAAATCATGTTTTTTTTCGTTAACATATTAAACCTTTTGTTGTCAGAGGAGGAAGCAAGAGAAAGCTTCGGTTCTCTTATAATGGGGACAGCCGCAACCAGTTTTGATCTTTCCCATTGGTTCAAGCCAACGTTTTGCCCCAGTCGGTTTTTGGAATTGATGGACCAATCTATCACCCAGTTTTTCTTTTCCCGTTTTGGGCCTCAGAAAGGCACTTAAAAGCCGTGAATCAGGGGGCTGTCATTTTAGTAGAATTCTATGGACTGTTCGTTTTTACCCCCACTATTAAGAAAGCTTCGCTTTGCCGGTTTAAACCCACTCCACTCCGGAAGGAATGGTTTAACGGGATTTTAAAGCTTTTACGCCACCACAAAAGATATTTCAAAAAACCAATTGCGGTCAAATTGTTTTGTCACCTTCAGTCCACTAACACGTAAAGAAGCTCAGGAAGGGGTTTTTTTACATGACAAAATTCAATCGAAATTGGAGTCCTCCTTCCTTAAAAGCAGCGGGCGGGGAGGGGGGGGGAACTGTTCAGAAAAATGGCTTAACTAAAAATTCCACCCGGTTTGGTCCTTCAATAGCGCTCCGAGGCCCCCGGACGGTTACTCGTTCGTCTCCGCGGAACCTCGCCAGGGGTCGTTTGATTCCGGTCAAGATTTTTTTGCTGGACTTTTTTACAAAAGCTCGCCGTGGAAGCAGGGGGAAGCGCAGGTTTGATCCGAAGCATGGGTATGACGGCGATGTCATTCCTTTTACTCCGGCCGGTCTGCAGGCCCTCGCCTTACTTGTTTGGCTTCAAAAAATGTGTTCGGAGATGGAGGCTGTCCTCGTTCCTTCACGTATTCCGCCTCGCTCCTTTGCTAGCATCACTACTTATGAGGAGCAGGAGCAGGTGATAACTTTTTAATGAACGGTTTTGCGTCTTCGCTGCCTCAGTGGTGCCCCCGCCTAGCTATGCCTATACCCACACTGTATGGTCGAATCGTGTGCAAACCTCCGGGACCTCCTGGCGATTTTACACACAATTCGACACCAGGATTCTCCCGAAACAATCCGGTGCGGTTGAACCTGGCGTCAGACCTCCTCAAGAGAAGTTTTATAAAAAAAACCCTGTTCAGCACCTCGTTGCGACAGTCGTACCCTCCATAAACCGTCCTGAGAGATGTACGACGAGCTCTTCCCGCAGCGCCTCGACTTGTCCGAGGTAGGGGCATATCCCCCCGGCTTTGTGCCTCCGCTCCACACGCCCCCCTTTTAGTGCTGGAAGGCTTTCGCTCTAGTCACATGCATACGGTATGGCATCTGACTCTAGGTACCAAACAATTGACACAAATGATGCGCACAGGTGCCTTCAGAAGAACGTCGGGTCTTGCAGGTACAATAGTTTTGAATACCATTAGTTGGTGTGAAATAGTACGTACCTAAGTATTTGTACCTAATAGCTCTTGTATGATTTTGCCATGTGAAAAAAAACTTAGATCTTATATATAGTAACTGAATGTGACAAGACATTGACGTATTGTTGAAATATATTTGGAGTACCTAACAGCTTAAAAATCGCCTTCGTCGACCTGCCGTTAACCAATCTCCGTAGTGGAGGTGGTTAACAGCAAAGCGAGCTTCTCTAGTTGGTTAACGACTGTCATAGATCTACTAATGACACCGTAATCAACGGCTTTTAAGTGCTTTCTGAGGCACGGAGAAAACTCGGATAGATGGTCACCAATCCGAAACCGACCTCGGCAAGCGCTGCTGACATGGAAGATCAATCTGTGCGGGCTGTCATTATTTAGAACCGAGCATTCTCCTCCTCCTCCTCTGGCACCAAATGTAATATGTTACGAAAAAAACTCGATTTGCTTATATCTTAAACTGCCATATTAAAAACAACATATCTCAGAACGTACTAAGTTTTCAGACTTGGTGCCATAGTATTTTTTGTTCAACTTAAAAATACCTATCGAACGACGTATCACATGGTTGCTATGTGAAGGGTGGGACCAGATTTCATACAAGCCCTGGCATCACCTTTGCAAAGGTTTGCGCCTATGCTTTTAGAGGAATTGGTCCATTCTGAGAGTTAGGTGTTTAGAGAATTGACATTTTGAGAACTTGTGGACGTGTGCCTAAACCTGTTTTTTCAATGTATATCTATTAATGTAAAGTAAAATGGTACACCATAATGTTTTTTCGTTCTGTCTGTTTCCTTATCCTTGTGTTTAGGTTGGTGGTATTCATCAAGGTTGTTGTACCTCCCCAAATTCACCCAGACGCTAAACAGTTGTCCCATCATCATCTGGCTTACCTTATCCCACTAGGTTCTTTTTTTATTTTATTCAACGTGGCCCCACACTAGAAGTCTCTTGTATCGTGGGTGCTGTTTACAGTGTACAGCGAATGAATCAAAAGACAACAAAATCTAACATTCAATTTGTATTTTGTATTTATTAGTTAGTTTCTTCTACAAGTATGTCTCAAATTCATGATTGGATCAAAATTTACAAACAAAATTAGAAGAAAATAATGGTAATTAATAAACTCTTGTACGTTTTAGTGTAGGAGGTCATGTGTTCTATATAAAATGTATAATGGTACGAAAACGTATCCGTCCATTACTTATTTAAATTCTTTATTAGCTTTTCAATCAAGATACTTTTAAAGGGTAATTCAGCAGTAAATTTAATCCTATTCATAAATATCAGCAAAAACATGACCCTATCTTGGTTAATAAACGAGCTTCTCAGAACGCTGGAAAAGGAATGTGGAAGATATTAGTCATAAATGTAGAAGACAAACAAGATAATTGGGTGATTTTTCTCTTGCCTTTCTCAAAGAATCTCCCTTCATCAATTTTGTGAAACAATTACGGTCTTTCAGATTCATTTTTGAGCAAATATTTTTACGAACATTAACATTAATTGGCAAAAGAATTGATTACGTTCCGTTTTATATACCTAAACGAGCCTAAATATTAGTCGGTAGAAGATAGCCATAAAGCCTGCAGAAGTCCTAACAAGAACATGGAAACGGCAAAGGTGAATGGAAAGTTAGCGGGCTAAACTACTAGAGGCCTAAGTCGAAAAAGGTGGCCTGAGCATTTTGGAACAATTCGACATGCTTATAAGAATGATAGGTCCAGTGACCGACACAAATCGGAGAAAACCTATTGAAAAGAAGAATATCTACATGTCAAAATAACCTAATGTTTTATTTTATTCGGTTAAAATGAAATTTTTCAAAAATCACAAGTGATACATGTCCAAAGGCATATTGTGATGATCAAAATCTTTTGTGACGAAATGTTTTGGTTGAGATCATATAATAGTTCGCTCCAACCCGGGATGTCACGAAGTCAGGATTCTCAAGGCAGTGAGAGAATCAAGAATTTTAATTGTGAGACAGCGGTTACAGAAGTTGTTAGCGCGCCTCGGTGTCTCACCTTTCCCCTGACGCAAGTCCTCATATCGTCTATTTTTTAGGAAGGTTCTAGTGTCCAGACTAGAGGAGGAAAATCACAGTTGTACGTGGGGACCATCCGGAGGACCGGTACTTAGTTCAGTCATGCTTCTAGGCGAAAGGAAATGGCAAATAGTTTTTTAGAAGTAGAAGGCAGCGAAGCGCTCGCAAAAGGACACATGCAGGCGACGTGTGCTTGCTGGCGTGATAAGTAAAAGTGTAGCACGCCGCCTCAATCATTTGCTCAAACCAACGGGGTCATAGGGCCGAACGCCTGCCACTCGTGGGATCCTATAACACCCGAGCTCAACATTTGAAAATGAAAAACATTGTTTAACTTATTTCAAGATTACTTTTTTAATTATAAATAATATTCTGCGTAATCATATGCACCATTATAGAAAAACATAATTTAAAAATAATTGTTTTGGTTTTGTGATTGTTCCTCCGTTTCCCTGGCACTGGTCCTGACTTGTATTGTGATCGGTTACCATATCCACGCAACCCGGGCATGACGGGTTGCTGGCGGAGACTAGCCATCAGTAATAACATACCTGGAAAAGAAAATGAGAGTTCGGTATTGGTTTTTTTCGAAATTCTATATGTATGATGGGTTGTAAGGGAATATAATTACTTTTCAAATTGTTCTATTTCCATAACCTCTCTTGAGACTATAGCCTATAGCCGGCACAACATTAGGTGGAACACTGCGGGAGAGTTTTCTCACGGTCAAACTATCGATCGTATTGACGTAATAAAGAATAATAATAAAAACCAAATCATTTAAGGAGCAGAAGCCAGACTCAATACGAAGATCCAAGGTTTTTTGGCTTTTTATAGTTTTTTTCTCAAAATTTTTCGCCTGAAGTCTCTATTAAATGGCATGCCAGATGTATGATAGTTAAACAATGCGAGCTGCTGCCGATCCGTGACAGAAGCTACTAATTCGGTTTTGTTCTTCTCCTTAAGCCAGTACTCGGCTCGTTCTTAAGCTTCTTTACAAAACATAGTAACTGCTAGTAATTTGGCGAGTTATCGCGGTGTCGATTGAACAAACACAGGTTCTGCTCGGAACATTCCGGGCTAATACGGACAAGCTACTGACTGGCCGAAGTGTCCCAACGATGGGCGAGTGATGACCAAACGGCTAACATGTTGCGAGTTGCTGCCGGCGGAGTGAAATAAAATATAAAAAAATGGAACCCTGATGCGAGCGACTGTCCAATTAGGCACGCTTCGAATAAACACGTAAGTCCAGTCCAAACAAGTGTTAGTTTACTGCAGTCAGTTACCAGTAAGGTTTACTCTTACGCTAAGCTCGAACTGCGTAAACTAGCCATAAAGATGAACAATAGTCCCACCTTCACAAGCCTGTCGCATAGTAGACAAAAGAATAAAGTGGACAAAAGACAAATACTGGATCTCACCAAATTACCTAGTGACAAGGGTGAGCCCACTTTTGCACTATTACAAAATGTATAAGAATAACTTTATCCAGGCACAGCATTCAAGGTTTGGAGTTTCAAGAGATTGAGTGCACCATCATACCGGCTAGCCAGATATGATTAATTGGTGAAGAAGTGCAACAAAGGTATTAAAGTATCAAGCTTTAACGCAATCCTTTGCATCTGTTGGCCGAATGACTTAATGTGTCCCACTAACATTAGAGTGTGGATGGTTAAGACACCTTTATTGAGTATTTGTCGCTAACGGCGAAGACGAGCTTTGGTATTGTGTGGAAATAAGTAAATTTTCGTTAGTCCTTTTTACTTTTTTTGTATAGTAACCGTTAAAACAGGTCCCGGTGTGTGGAAATTTCACGCGGTTCTTGGGAACCTTCGTAGTTCTCTGCTCTCTCAGGATCCTTATTGTAATTTAAACACATACATAAAGACAACTGTTGTGAAAATTAATAAACTCGTCAGATGCGTTTGT
>JAPNUC010000086.1:0-14910 GCA_028554685.1 Agrotis ipsilon | reverse complement strand
GCTCTAAATAGTCCCAAGTAGGGTCCGCCAGCATTGCCCAGCGACCCAGCGCAATCACCCATGCTGCACTTCGTTCCACCGCCCAGTTGGCCGCGGCAGCACTGAAATCAGGATCGCCACAAAGACCCGACGCAAATATTCCGCATAGTCCAGACCGTTCTTTTCCACGACTGAAGCAGACTTCACCAGAGGAATGATATCCGGGGTCCACGCGGGATGGATCAAAAGAATCCCAGTCCATCTGCTCGATACGCCAGTGTTTCATTGCTTTGCCTCGTCCGTTTTCCGGCTCATAATCATGACGATGAGATGACACGCCGGGGCCATTTTGGGTAGGTGTGACGCAACAACGTTGGAGAAAGCCCCGTGACGGCTCAGAAAATGACACAGCCAGACGTCCGCCACGACTGGACGCGCGCTGAGGTTGAAGCGCTGATCAACCTCCCCATTCCCGGACCTGATGTTCCGCGCCCAGGAACTGCACCGTCGTTATTTCGACCCCACAAAAGTGCAGATTTCCACGCTTCTTTCGATCAAGACGGGTGGCTGCCCAGAAGATTGCGCCTACTGTCCGCAGAGCGCACGCCACGAAAAAAGCGTGAAGGCCGAACGCCTGATGGCGCTCGACAAAGTCATGAAAGAAGCTCGTGCCGCCAAGGCAGCGGGTGCAGGCCGATTCTGCATGGGTGCAGCATGGCGCTCCCCGAAGGACCCATGATCTCGATTCTGTCTGTGAGATGATCGAAGGCGTCAAATCCCTCGGCCTCGAAACCTGCGTCACGCTCGGGATGCTGGATTCCACGCAATCCCAGCGCCTCAAGGATGCCGGGCTGGACTATTACAACCACAATCTTGACACGTCCGAAGAGTTCTACGGCTCCATTATCTCGACCCGTACCTATCAGGAGCGTCTCGATACGCTGTCCCAACGTGCGGGATGCGGGCATCAATGTCTGCTGTGGCGGTATTGTCGGTATGGGCGAAGACCTGTCTGACCGCGCTGGCCTGCTGATGACGCTCGCCAATCTGCCGAAGCATCCGGAAAGCGTGCCGATCAATCTGCTGGTGCGCGTCGAAGGTACACCTCTGGGGGGACGCCGAAGCCGTCGACCCAATCACCTTCGTACGGATGATTGCCACGGCCCGGATCATGATGCCGCAAAGCCATGTCCGTCTTGCTGCTGGCCGTGAGAATATGACGGATGAAGCCCACGCCCTGTGCTTCCTGGCTGGTGCGAACTCCATCTTCTGCGGTGAAAAGCTTCTGACGACGCCGAACCCCGCAGAACACCGGGACCGTCAGCTTCTGTCGGCTCTGGGCATGACACCAATGGTGCAGTCCGAAGCGGAAATGGGCACGCTGCGCCCTGCCGTTCCGGACGTTGCTGCCTGCGAACCTGCTTTATCCTGAAAGCAGCAGGAGGTTGCCCGGTTTCCCGGCAACCTCCAACCAGTTGATCAGACCTTCAAACGGGCCGCAATATCAGCGATACGCTTGCCATAATGTTCAGCTGTGATCAGGTCACCTTTCTGAACACCATCAACGCCCGCATTTGCGGGAGAGCGCGCAAGCAGACCGACTGAAACCGCCCAGATTATTCGGATCATCCGCTGTTGCTTCGAGAGTATTCGATGGTGGCATACCAAGGCTGACCCAGATCCCTCCATGCTGGGACGCAAGCGTCTGCAGGGTAATCAGTGTGACCTGCTTGTCTCCATTCGGGCTCGCCGAATTAGTAAAGCCGCCAAATACCTTGTCCTGCCATCCACGCGTGAACCAGATTTTGGACGTGCATCAGCAAACTTCTTAAACTGCCAGCTCACATTGCCCATATAGGTGGGCGTACCAAAAATAATGGCATCTGCCGCCATTGAGGGCTGCCCATTCGGCATCGGTAATTTCACCCTCCGCACTGATGGCCACCACCTGCGCCTCAGCGCCTTTTGCAACATGTTCGGCAACAACTTTCGTGTGCCCATATCCTGAATGATAGACGACCAAGACTTCGACATTGTTTTGCCCTTTCACATAGCAAAAACACATTTTGATACGTGGTTTCTTTTTGATACCAACGCTCCAGTCGTGGTAGATCGTTCAGACATTCTGAAGCAAGAAGGCACTTTTTAGACACATGGTCACCTCCGAGAAACCTGCATCACGCCCCCAATCCCTTTGCTTTAACGTCTATGCCAAGGATTGCCCCCACGCGGATGGTCCTGGATAGGCTGGGAGACAAATGGGCGCTTCTTGTCCTTGACCGACTTCAGAATGATGTTGTGCGTTTCAACGCGCTCAAACGGGATATTCATGGAATTTCCCAGAAAGTGCTGTCACAGGTTTTGAAAAATCTTGAGCGGGATGGACTGATTTTACGAACAGCCCATCCAACGGTGCCCGTGACAGTGGAGTACAGCCTCAACCCCTTAGGAACGACGTTGATAGAGGCAGTCTCCACCCTGACACACTGGGCCGAAACGCACATGTCAGAAATCCAGGCTGCCCAGCACCTCTACGACGCATCAAAAGGCTGATCATCCCTGGGAATCTTCCCGCCTCTCCCAGATCGTACTTTATTTTTCTCTGGCGCAGCTGCCGTTCTTTCCTAAAACCCTCGCCCTTCGCGAATTTGGGACGGGACCAGCCAGCATGACGACGCATTCTTCCACAGCGCCAAAAATTCGCGTCGGCATCGACTTCGGCACGACTAACAGCGTTGTGGTCATTGCAGATGAGCACGCACGACGCAGCCTGCCGTCTTCAACTTCATCGACAGCCCGTCTTCCGAAACCTGTCGGACCCTGCTCTGCCTCTGGCTCGATCAGGATGGGAAAAAGCGCGTTCTTCAGGACGCCATCGGGCTCGATGCGATCGAAGCCTATCTGGACGATCCGGCGGAAAGCCGCCTCATCATGTCCATGAAGACCTATCTCGCTCAGGGCTCCTTCCGCGAAAACCCGCGTCTTTTCCACCACCATGACGCTTCAGAACCTGATTGCCCGGTTTCCTTCGGCTCCCCCTTCTGGCAGGAATCAGCCCGGATCAGGTCAGCGCCACTATTGGTCGCCCCGTGCGTTTTGCCGGTGAACTTGCAGACGACGAACTGGGTCGTAAAACGTCTCAAGGAAAGCTTTGTCGAAGCCGGCTTTGCCGAAACCTAATGTTGTCCTTGAACCGGAAGGTGCGGGATGGCGCTTCATGCAGCGTCTCGATGCCCCCGCGACTGTTCTGGTGGGAGACTTTGGTGGCGGGACCAGTGGACTTCTCCGTCATGCGCTTCGACCCACACGGTTCTCCCCGCACAGTCACGCTTGGGCATTCAGGTGTTGGCATTGCGGGAGACCAGTTCGACTTCCGCATCATTGATAATGTCATCGCCCCGGCCCTCGGACGCGACACGACCTACCGCGTCATGGGTGGGCAACCTCTTCCCGTTCCGATCGAATGGTATGCGAGCCTGGGCCGCTGGCACCGCCTGTCCCTGATGCGCACGCCACAGACCCTCCGCAGCATTGAGGATGTCGCAAAGACAGCATCAGACCCGCAGAAGCTCCGCAATCTGCTACGTCTGATCGAGGATCAGGAAGGGCAGAACCTCTAACCCGGGCTATCGGTCAGGCCAAGACCGAACTTTCCCGGCAGGACAGCACCGTTCTGCGCTTTGCGCACAAAGATCTTAAAATCGAGCAGACAATCACACGCGCCGATTTCGAAAGCTGGATCAGCCCGGATCTGGATAAACTGGCCGCTGCTATTGATGATGCACTTGAGCGAACTGGCCTGGGAACAGCCGGGATCGACCGCGTCTTCTTAACGGGCGGAACGTCGTTCGTGCCCGCCGTGCGTCAACTCTTCATTGACCGCTTCGGGGCAGAGCGCGTCGACGGAGGCTCGGAGTTCGTCTCCGTTGCCGAAGGCCTGGCACTCATTGAAGTAGAAGCAAGCGCCACGGCCTAAAGGCTACAAAAACGGCCTGCCTCTGTTACGATCAGCGAGCAGTGGCAGCGCGGACACTCGTGGTGGAGACCGTGATGGACGCTTTCTCCACATGCCCGGTTTCCTGAACACTGCGGCTCGACAATTCCTGCTGCCGCAAGGCTGCGGCAGTACTCATGTCTCCTTGCGTCTCGGCCGGCCTGAGCTGCCACGAGAAGGGCGCGCCGCATCCCCTCATAATCCTGCGCATCCCGTCTTTTCTGCGTGAGGGACATGGCCTGACTGAAAGCAAGGGCTGGAGCATGATTGAGCAGTGCCAGACGGGCCGCGAGATCCTGATGATCCAACATCGCGGCAGTCTCTTTCGAAGGCGCCAATAATGCTTCCATCCGCGCCAACTGTGTTGCGTCTTTCTGATCGGCCGCGCCAAGACCAGCCAGATAGCCGCCCGGTTCCGGACCTGCACATCCGGTGATTGAAGCGCAACCAGAGCAGACGCCTCCGATCCCGTCAGATCATGTTGCCGGTACAGGGCTGCACTTCTGACAAGCTCCAGGTCATTGGTCTGGCTATACTGACGAAGTTTCAGAGCTTTTTCCGTCCGATCCAAAGCCGTCAAGGCATCCGCAGGTTTGTTTTCCTCCAGCAACGCAGTGGCGAGATTGAACCCCGCATCATGAATCTGAGCAGCATCATCCCGGATCAAGGCACGATCCATGGCGGTTCGATACTGAATTTCGGACTGATCGGGATGACCAAGCTCGAAAGCGCTCCGACCGGTTTCCATCGCATTTTCATAACCCTGATCCGGATCAGGGCCTTTGCTGACTGAGGAACATCCGGCCATCAGCAGACACAGAACCATCATGCGCTTCATGGACGGACAGCCTCCGCTGGCAGACGATGAGACGGTGTTTTTCTGCGCACTGCCCCCAAGAAGCCAAAGGCCCCGCAACTGATCGGTCAGCTTGCGCAGACTGTTTGCACTGGCTTCTGCCTGTGAAATCAAAGCCGGGATCTGGGCCGTAGCTGCGTTGGTATGGGCGATCGTTTCCTGAACCTGCGGCATGCTCTTTTTCAGTGTTGCAGACGCAGACCGGGCGTTTTCCATCGTGCCATCAGCCTTGGTCATGACCCCCCCAAGCTGCTTCTCGATCGGCTGAAGACGCGCAATGACCTCGTTCAGATTTTCCAACGCCTGATTGGCGCGCTGAAGCGTGTCATCCTTGGACAGAAGACCGCCGACAGTGCCCTTGCCTGCCCGCATATCCGTCAGCATGTCGTTGACCTGCTTGGTGATGGCCTGAACGCTGTCCATGGCAGGGACCAGCTTGTTCCGAACGTCTGTGACAGTCTGGGTGATGACGTCCGCCGGATTGGCTTCTACTGTCGCGTTCAGAACGGCATAGCCCCAGTCCATGTCTTCCCCTCTCCCCCCGCCCCAGTTTCGATATAGCTGGCACCAGCAACAACAAAACGGTGCCGGATGACGGCGGAACTGTCCTGCTTGATGAAGGGGACAAACTGCGGTTCGATATAGCCTTCTGCGTACATGCGCCCTGTGCTGTTCAGGTCCAGATGACGGATTTCACCGGCATGAACCCCCATAATTTCGATATCATCGCCAATCGCGAGGCCAGCAACCCCTGTTTCTGGCAAAACGAAATGGATCTTTTTTTCCGGCGTCAGCCACTGTTTGAGGAAGCCAGCTTCCGCAACGGCAACAGCAAAAAGAATGATGGTCGCAAGAACAAGCAGCCCAACCCACTCATCCGCATAGCGGTTCTGGAAAAGCGGGCGGGCAGTGTCGGGGCGGCGTACGCGAAACATCAAGACCCTCGCATCGAAAACAGTCCATCATCGTAAAGACGCAGGCGTATGCTCGCATCCGTTTCATAGGCCCGCCAACTGGTGTCATCCGGTGCGAGCCAGACAACCGCACAGCCACGATCCCGCGCGTCGGTCAGAGCCGACAGAAAAGCGTTCAGAAGGGGGGGATTGGCGTCCCCCATCGGGTTCTCAAGCAACAGCAGGGACGGCTCCCCCAGAAAGGCCCGTACACGGCACGGCAGCGATCCAATGGAGATAACTTCCCCGGAGAGACGACAGGCAGCCCGGGCAGACCAAACTGCATCCCGAGTTGAACCGCCCGCTGCATCAGGTGCTCTTCGGGCACGCGGGTATGATACAACTGCGGCCAGAGAATGTTCATGTGCGTGCCGTACAGATCGATCCAGCCACTATTGGCTACCATCCGGCCAATACGGCCACGAAGGGCAGCGGCCCGGCGCTCATCCAGATCGCTCCATTCGAGACCCATGCACCGGGCCAGTCCGTCTTCCAGATCAACCAGGCCAACGCACATATCTGCGAACAGACTGGCCTGCTGCATATCGCGGCATTCGATCAGGGCGCAGTCTCCGGGAGACAGGCGCAGATTGTAGCGCACGGAAGCCAGTCCCACTCCCGTCGAAGCGGGGACGCGCGTCCACCAGTTCGAGAACCGGATCAAGAATGGTCAATTCAGTGACAGGTGCCTTGCTTTCGTCTGCCATATCAGTCCAGCCAGACGCTTAGAACGACGTTGATCGTCATGATGGACAGAATGCCGCGTGCAAAACCGCGCGGCAAAAGAGAGGCAAGATCATCTTCCGTTGTAGCGTCCATACCGGACAGGCAGGAACACACACCGACAGCAAACCCGCTAAAAATGAACTTTGCCGGAATGGCAAAATAGTCCACCGGATGCATACTGCTGACAACCTGATCCAGAAAGGCCCAGACCGGCATAGTGATGACGTCTTCAACCCGGCAGACAGCATATCCCACCAGCAAGGCTGTCAAACTGAAGATGATCCCCAGCGTAAAGCCACTGATGGTCATCGCAAGACTTCGGGGCAGCAAAAAGGCCACGAACGGGTCAATACCCATCCCTGTCAGTACCCGCATCTGACCACCCGTTGTGAGTGTTCCCAGTTCCGTCAGCATCAACATCCCGGACCGCCCCAGCAGGATGACACCCACAAGAACCGGCGCAATTTCACGGACCATGACAGTTGAGAGAATGGAGCCGGTCATCTGCGCCATACCAGCGAAGCCCAGCCAGTAAACCGCCTGAGCCACAATCCCGAACCCGGTCAAGGCCGCAGTGACCAGAACACTCAGCAATCCGCCGCCGGTCGCCTGCTGGAGCGAATGCCAGAACTCTATTCGAACGGTTCTACGCCAGGATGTCGGTGACAGCCCAAGCCGCAACACTCCCCCACGCAGCCCCGACGACCATAAGCGTAAAGCGCATCTGGGCACGTGTAACCCGTCCCAGAGAAGCAAGTGCATTCTGAATTCGGGAAATACGCTCAAAGCGACTTCTCATCGCCGCCCCGCCAGAATGAAGCTACGCGTTACGCCACTATTGGGCAGATAAAACATCCCGCGTGCGCGAAAAAGAAAATGCTCCCGAAGTTGGAGATAGGCCTGCTCGGAAACCTGAATTGTTCCCGCATCCGGGGCACTCGCAGCCAGCAACTCGGCAACATTGATGGCTTCGCCCCACAGATTGAAAACGGCAGGATCACGGCCCAGCATGGCCGCCATTACAGGCCCGACGTCAATGCCCACGCGGAAGACCGGATCAATATCCACCGACGCCAGAAGAGACAGACACGCCTCACGGATAGAGACTGCCGCATCTGCAAGGCGCAATACGGCATTCAGGTCCGGCTCTTGTGAGCAACCGCCCACCAGCACGAGACGGTTGCTGACAACCTGTACGGAAAAAAGCCCCGTCTCCCGTGAAATACGCTGGATATCCTCACTGAGCGACGACACCACTTTCATCGCTCGCTCGGCGCTATGACGATCCATGGCATAAGGGTCTGCAAATGAAATGACCATGACAGGCACCTGCGGATAAATCCCGCTGGGCACAGCTTCATCCTGAACACCGGATGCTGGCGGCAGAAGAAATCCTTCGTCGTAACGCGTGTCTTTCAGTTGATGGGTTACGCCTAGGGCGGGCATCGGTCTGATGATCGCTCTGATCCAGAGCCTGTGAAAAGCGCAAAGCTACAACCGACGAAACAATCGCTACGATATGTTCCATCGCATCCGCTCTGGAGGGATTTTCCAGCACGATGGCACCCACAGCCTGATGACCACGCATGACGGGATGAAACACCAGCGATGTGGCTTCAACGGCCCTCATGACGATGCGCTGGAAATTCTGGCTGCGCTCATCCTGTCGCGCATCGTCAATGGACAGGGAATGTCCTTCAAACAAGGCTTCGAACAGCAGCGTGTTTTCACGCTTCGTAATCTCGATGCCCGTACTGTGAACATCCCGGACAGGATCAAAAGCATCCTCACAGAGCAGCCGCTCTCCATCAGGGAGCAGTCGCCACAGGCTGGCACGACGCGAATTTTGTGCGAGCTGCCAGGGCCTCCGTCAGGATCGGGACATCGTGAGACGCTTCGAACAGATCCGGCGTACTGGCAATCTCGTAAAGCGAAGCATTTTCCGCGCGCATCTGCTCACGACCGATTTCAATGCGCTTGCGAATGGCGTTCAATGCGCCGCCCCTGAATGATCAGTCCCAAAGCCAGCAATGATGCAAGCCCGACGACCAGCGCTGAAAACCACATATTCTGCCGACGCGCTGTAATGGCAAAGTCCGAGAATCGTTCTCGGGAGCATTCAGCAACAATACCCATCGGCGATGCCACGAACGGCAACGCTGTCGCAATTGGTGGACGTAATTTTTTCCTCGCGCTGCCACGAGGCCCGGACCCGGGCCTTTTACTTTGAAAGTATTCAGGGCGCGGATGAAAACCGGCTGCGTCTTCGGGTCCAGATGCATTTGGCAGGATCAACGGTCGGGCTGCGTGCCGTCATTCACCCGCTGTCTGACGGCGATGATCTGACCATGCATATCGACGATGACAGCCTTCCCGCTTCGCCCGACCCTGAAGGTTACTCAGGAAGGAGGTCAGTCGATTTGAGGGCAATGTTGGTTGCAAAAAACAGCCTGATGGCCGTCGCTCGTCTGGAAGGCCATGGAGGCCGTAATGGTGAATTCCCGAGCGGCCAAATAGGCATAGGGATCTGTCCAGTAGAGGCCCCTTCTCCGCGCCCCGATCCGCTTGATGGCTCCACGGAACCATGGTCGAACCGTAACATCATATCCTTCCGCCGGATCAAATCCTGTCCCGATGGGTTTGCCGCTCTGGTCAACGTAAGTGTGGACGATAGACACCATGGCCATTCTCGATCTGGAAATGAGTCTGCTCGTAATCCTTGCCGTGCCGGGTAACCATCCAGAACTGCTTCTGGTCACTGGCCAGATAGAAACTGTCGACCTGCGGCATGTGCGCCAGCATGGAGCGTCCATAGAGCATGAAGGCATCTGGCGAAGCGTCCGTAAGTGGCTCACGAAACATATCCTGCGCGAATGGCAGCATGTCTGAAGCAGGAGAAAGATAATTCCTGACTTCTTCCGTCACATATTTCTGCTGGCTTCGCAGCAGATCGCTGGACAGGGAGATCGCTCCCTGACGGGTGGTCCGGTAATTGTGAAGGCTGATGGTAATAATTGCCGCAATAACAAGCAGAACGCAATAATTGGACCGAGAAACTGCAGGACCTTCTGCCGACTACTGGCAGGACTCCGCGTAGGGTCAACAATCTCAGCGGCTGACAAGGGCTTTTACTCCGGGACGATGGATACTCTGATGTTATTCCCAACATTCAGTAACATGCCAATATCTCTTGCTCCATGATGGATCGCAACCCGCATGTCGGGTGACAAACGCATGAGACCACAAAATTTTTACTTTTCGGCAATAAAATTTCGTCAATTCCTAACACTGTACAGAAAGACTATAATCCGTATCATACCGGTCCAGTTTCACTGCGTCCCCATGTGCCACTCAAGGCCTTCCCCGAGCGTGTCACCCTTCAAGAACTCCGGTGCTTCTCCATGCTTGATCTGCTGTCCTACCGTTCCGTTCTGGCCTTCACAGGGGCTGATCGCCTTTCCTTCCTGCAGGGATTGATCACGAATGACGTCCAGCTTCTGACATCTGACACGGCTCTTTGGAGTGCACTTTTGACGGCCGCAGGGGCGGTGGCTGAGCGAGTTTTTCCTGTTCAGCACGCCAGAGAGCATTCTGATGGATTGCCCGTCGGATCACGCCGATATGCTGGTTTAAAAAGCTGTCCCGCTTCCGCCTCCGCGCTGACGTTGGAATCGAAGCAACGGATTTTAAGGTGATCGTCGACCAAGACAGTCCGGCTCCTGCAGATGCCATTTGTGCAGCGAACGACCCACGCTGTGACGGTGCAGGGTGGCGGGCCGTGGTACAACAAACCCCGACAGAGGCAGGGCATGGAAACGTCTGGTTAAAAAGACGACTTGAAAAAGGCCTCCCCGAAGCTGTCGACTTTGAGAGCGAAAAGACGCTGGCTCTTGAGGCCAATATGGACCTTCTGCACGGTGTATCGTGGAAAAAGGGTTGCTATATGGGTCAGGAACTGACGGCCAGGACACATATCGTGGGCTTCTACGCCGTCGCCTCCTACCCGTTCAGATCCAGGATGGGGCTTTTCCTGAAGCAGGCGGGACGCTCGTTATGGGCGACAAGGAGGTCGGAGAACTTGCGCTCCCGTCAGGGATCGCGCGCCTTGGCTATGCTGCGCCGTGAAGCATGGTCGTCTCCGGAACTTTGCTTTTGAAGGCAAACAGGTCTCCGTTGTCTGGCCTGACTGGTTCCCGCTGGAGATGCGTTCGTGACCTACACCCCGCCTGCCCCCGCCGTCGTTGATGATATTATCAGCCAGACGAAGTTCGATGCGAATGGCCTGATTTCCGCCATCGCGCAGGACACGAAGGGCGTTATCCTGATGCTGCATGGATGAACGCAGATGCCCTGCGGGAAACGCTGCTGACCGGCCCGCGTCTGCTATTGGTCCCGCAGCCGCAAATCCCTGTGGCGGAAGGGCGAAACGTCAGGCCAGCAGCAGCATCTTCTGGAAGCCCGACTGGATTGTGACATGGATGCGGTTCTGATGATCGTGGATCAGACGGGCGTGGCCTGCCATACGGGCCGTCGAAGCTGCTTCTATCATGGAGTAACCCCGGACGGGCTGCGTGACACCTCGCAGCCCGAAATCAGCGCCGAAGAACTTTACGGACGCTGATCCGTCACCCGCTGCCTGTGCTCCAGGGAGCGGCCAGCCCGGCATCATGAATGTTGCCGGGCAGTTATCCTGCACCTGCGGAGATGACCGATAAGACCCATGGCCGGGAAGGTCGAGAGTTTCTGCGGATCAAGCGTGAACCAGAGTTGCGTCAGAACGACTTTCCCATCATGATCGGGGTCGCACTGGAACTGCAAACGCTCGCTCTTCCCGCACAACCGGTCAGTTGCACAAACATCGCCAGCATGTCGTCTTTCTTCACCTGAAAACCGCTATGCTGCGCCAGCCATTGCCCGTAGACGGATGACGCAAAACGATCCCGCAACTGCATGGATGTGACGAAGAACTGGTCTGCATCATATCCAAGCAGCGGGCGTGCTTGGTATATTCAGCACATGCAGCGGATGCTTCAGATGGGGAACCACGTTCGCAAGGGCATTTTCCGTCGCAGGCTGGAGCTTGGGCGGTGTGTCATCGTGATCGTAGATGTCACACCCCTTCATCCACCACTGCTGAACCGGGACATTCTGCGCTTCAAGGGCATGCGGCTCGGACGCCCAGAGGCCATGCAAACCAATCAGATGACTATGCGGCTGAGTGGCCATACAACCCCCGCCACTGCGCAGAATCCTGGCTGCCAGGTCAGGGGCCGCGTTGTCGTGACTAAAATCCGTATGCGTGACGGGTGTCAGGGATGGGCCTACAGGTGCCTGTGAAGAAAACGCATCCTCCGAGAACAAGGAGGGCAGCGACAACCAGGCGCTTCATGCCTTCAGTCCTTTGGCGTGATGGATCAGATGATCGGCGATGAAGGTCTGGATGAACCAGTAGGAGTGATCGTAAACGTCGTGATGGCGCATTTCGAGCGCCTGCCCGCTTTCCTTGGGCCGCTTCGACGAGAGCATCCGCCCGCAGATCGGAGAGGTACTGGTCCTGCAATCCCCTGATCCACGAGAATTGTAGACGGGGTGCTTATGGCCGTTCCGCAACAGCAGTGTGGGGTCACAGTCGCGCCATTTCGACGGATCTCCGCCGAAGTAGGCATCAAAGGCCTTCTGCCCCCACGGGATCACACTTGGATGACAAATCGGGGCAAAGGCGGAAACTGTTTTCCAGAACTCGGGATAACGAAGCGCCTGAACGAGCGTGCCCATGCCACCCATGGAATGGCCCATGATGCCCCCGACGGTCCCCATCCAGCGGGAACAGCTTTTCCCGTCAGAGCGGGCAATTCCCGATGGATATAGCTCTCCATTCGGTAATGTTGGCTCCATGGTTCAGACGTGGCATCCACATAGAACCCCCGCTCCTGAACCAAGGTCATATGCGTCGTCTTCGCCTGGAGTGCCTGTATCACGAGGTGACGTATCCGGAGCAACCAGAGCAATACCATGCTCCGCGGCGAAACGAACGGCATTGGATTTGATGAGGAACGTCTCATGATTGCAGGTCAGACCGGCGAGCACATGAATGACCGGAACCTTCTGTCCGGCCAACGCCTCTTTAGGCAGAAAGATCGAGAACGTGGCAGGCACGCCAGCACGTCTGACTGATGTTTCAGACACGCAGGGAGCCGCCACCAACAGGCATGTTGAGATAATGTCTCAATCGACATGCTCAGAACTCCACAACGCTGCGAATACTTTCGCCACGCGCCATCAGATCAAAACCGTGATTGATTTCGGAAAGCTTGAGTTTGTGGGTGATGAGGGAAATCAATGTCGATCCGCCCGTCCATGTACCAGTCTACAATTTTCGGGACATCGGTGCGACCCCGCGCACCACCAAAAGCAGACCCAATCCAGGCCGACCGGTCACAAGCTGGAACGGGCGGGTGCTGATTTCCTGTCCGGCTCCTGCAACGCCAATGACGCAGGACACACCCCAGCCACGATGTGCACTTTCCAGAGCCTGCGCATGAGCGTGACATTCCCCACACATTCGAACGTATAGTCTGCGGCCGCCACCCAGTCATTTCAATCAGATGACCAACCAGATCACCATTCGGGACCCAGATCTTTCGGATTCACGAAGTCTGTCATGCGAACTGACGCGCCATGGCTTCTCGAGCAGGGTTGACGTCCCACGCCGATGATACGGGTTGCGCCCACCATTTTTGCGCCCTGGATCACGTTCAGGCCAATCCCGCCAAGACCAAAAACCGCCACGGTTGACCCCGGTTCGACCTGCGCCGTGAACATCACAGCACCAATGCCCGTCGTCACGCCGCAGCCGATATAGCAGACTTTGTCAAAAGGGGCGTCCGAACGGATCTTCGCCAGTGAGATTTCTGGCAAAACCGTAAAGTTCGCGAAGGTAGAGCACCCCATATAATGATGGATTGGCTGCCCCTTGTAAGAAAAACGTGATGTGCCATCCGGCATGACACCCTTGCCCTGCGTGGAGCGGATGGACGTACACAGATTCGTTTTGCGAGACAGGCAGGATGGACATTCCCGACATTCCGGCGTGTAAAGCGGGATCACATGGTCTCCCGGTTTCAGATGCTTCACACCCGGCCCGACCTCGCGAACAATCCCGGCACCCTCGTGCCCCAGAATAGCAGGAAACAGCCCTTCAGGATCCTGCCCCGACAGCGTGTACTTGTCAGTATGACACAGACCTGTCGCCTTGATTTCGACCAGAACCTCGCCTTCCTTTGGCACTTCGAGCTGAACGGTATCGATTTCGAGCGGCTTGCCCGCTTCAAACGCGATTGCTGCAATGACGTCCATGTGCACTGACTCCCCTGATGCGTTGCGACAAGGTGTCGCATTCGGGAAACCGGACGCAAGAGGCGCGTTATGCTTTCCTGCAGCCTCGTGAAACAAAGCCGTTGTGCGGGAAAGTTTCTTTCCCGTTTTGACTGGCAAAACTGCGCAAAACATTAGAAATCTTTTGGTGTTGGCCGGTCATACTTTTCACGGTTAGTTTCAGAGGTCATACCGCATCAGGCAAGGAGCCTTCTGCTTGATCGTCAATCGCCAACACGGCCTGGCTATTCTCTTCAGAGAATCCCTGCCACCTATCCTTCTTGCTGGCCCTCTGGGATCTTGTAGTCGTTATCCTTTCCAGATTTACCATCAGGAATGGATGGACCAGCCTGCTCTCCCCCATTTCCCTGATGGGCTCTGCGCTGGCCATCTTTCTTGGCATGCGTAACAAACGCTGCTATGCACGCTGGTGGGAAGGACGGACCCTCTGGGTTCGATCACCAACAAACTGCCGGTCCTTTGGCCGTGAAGCGGCGTCCCTGCTGGGCGGTCGCCCCGATCTTGCACGGTATATGGCTGCCTACCCGCACGTCCTGCGAGCAGCACTGCGGGGAGATTCAACCGGTTGAGGAAGTCGAAAGACTGCTCCCGGCTGACGTGCGCAGCAAGATCTTTGCCTGTTCCAACACAGCGAACGCCCTGCTTTACGAAAATCGGCCTTGGCGTACAGCAGGAAGTGGAACTCAAAGGCATTGACGGTGCCGTTCATGGCACGGTGGATCGTATTCTCTCGGATATTGCCAACGCACAGGGCGGTCTGAGCGTATCCGTAAACAACACCGCTTCCAGTGCAGTATTCCGTCATTCCTGAACTCGCCACGCATCCTGTTCTGCATTATTTTTGCCCCTTTCAGCCGTTCAGACACTGGGCTGGATCACGCCCGCTTGGCTCCAGTGTGATCGGTCTACTGTTCCAAATGCCGGATCGCGTGGCCGTGACCTTCAGGAACCGTTCATCGCCAGCGTCCATGGGAGCCTTGCCAATGCACAACATGCCCGGACTAGTG
>JAPNUC010000085.1:0-15837 GCA_028554685.1 Agrotis ipsilon | reverse complement strand
AGCAGGCGGGGTGCAGGGTTTTATGGGTCCTTGAATGTTCGCCAACCCGCTGGGAATACTCGGTCCACCCACCGGCCCCGAGCGAAACCCAAAAACGATGCACGTTTCGGGAAATTTACCGCACAAAGGAACGCGCGCAAGAAGCGAAAGGCACCTACAAAACTGCATGTTTCAAGGAGCTCATCGATGTGTTTGGGCTTCGCTAGGCACAAACACAAACACAGGGGATCGGCAGAGTGAGTGCTGTGAGATACTAGTGTGTACACGATTAATAGATGATAGTCTGTTGTGATAAGGGTGAAAGTGCCAAGAAAAACAAGGGAATTTTTTAAAAGAAGGGTTGGTATGTTTTAAATATGTATTTTCACTATAATTTTTGGGTTGATTGTTTTTTGCGGGTCGTTAGGAAAACCAACGCCCTCAATATAAGTTACCCAAACACCCGCGGTGTCCGAAGTGGCCTACTTGGAATAGATTTCAATGAATTTTAGTTACCCGGATCGCGTAACTTGTCCCAACTGTTGGAGTGGCAGCTCGTTGTTCTCACACCAGGTGCGCTAACATAATTTGGTTTAAGCGGGATACCTAAAAACCTACTCCTTTCAATGTTATAATATTTTGAAGATTTGAGTAATAGCTTGACAAAATCCAGGTTTACAAACAATGTAAACAAACAAACAACGGCTTCCTACTTGTAACGTGAACTTGAATTGGTTCCTCAAAGGAAATGTTTAAAATGTAAAAATTAAATGAAACAAAAAAGATACCTTCCTATACTTTTTAACAAAAATAAAATAATAAAACGTGAAATTACAAGTAAAGTACATTTTAAAGGGGCAAAACGTTAAACAACACCACGTTGTTTTTTAAATTTAGACAGCTTGAAAGTTTATAAACATAGAATTAGATACCTTAGTTAGGTTTAGGTTACAATTAGTTAAGTTAAGCATGTCAACGAAAAAAAAGGCCAAGCTCAAAACTTGACCCTTGCTTACGGAAAAGGTCCAAAATTTACAACACGTTAGGTACCTTCTAAATAAGATATATGTTGTTTATTAACTAACGGCTTTGATTGTTCAGTAAGACTATTTGCAATAGTGTTATAACATGTACCCAATCGGTCAACATTTCGCTGATTTAATTGTCAGCTCGTACTGACTAAAGACCACCCCAGTTCTCCTTCAAAATTGTCCTTTGCATTCTAAATGTAAAGGGCGTTAACCTTCATAAGCATATTCCCCGCGTTAAAGTTTGGTCATTGGTTATGTGAAGGTTCTGTTGTCCAAGTCTACAGTTCCAAGCCACGATATTCGTAGCTTTTTTTGATATCGGGTCAAATAAGCCCCAAAAAATCCATTCAAATGTGGACCACCCCCACCCAGGGGCGGGTTGTAATGGACCCGCGCGGGGTCAGACCTCCCTTCGTAGAGAGTCAGGAATCCCCGCGGTATATCTGATAATAATAAGATAGGCCCGCGACATAATTTTAGTATATCCAGAGTAGTTTTTTTACAAGGAGCCTATTTGACCCTCCAGCTTCTTTGCCTCCACTTCTTTGTAGTAGGGCTGATTTTCCAGATCAGACTTTCGTCGTTTCGGGCGGGTTCTCAATTAGCTAATCCGGCCGTTCACGTGCAAAGGCTGGTTCATGACCTCCTCCCAGGCTGCGCCACAAACAATCAACCCCATCAACACCCTGTCCTCTGGCCTCTCTGCCGCCTTCCAAATTCATTTGTGTCCCAGCCAACCAACCCAGCCACGGTGCTTACGTTCTTAGAGAAATCTTCGGCCCTCCCTCAACAAAAAGCCGGGGGCGTCCCTCACAAGAGGCTTGCTGATTGGATTATTGGCGCGGTCTTCACTCCAAGACAAGTCTTGCTGCTCCACTGGTACGGATGGGTCCCTCTCCTTCGTACAAACAGGGGACAGCCCACTGCCATTTTTAGTTTTAAGTTTTGCTTACGGCTCTGCACAGGCTATGGCGGTTATTTTCCGGGTATTTTTCCGGATAACTTAAATTATTCCTGATGTTTTTTTTATGAAAAGAAAACACCAAGCGTAACCCGATCCATGGTGCGCTGAGCCGATCCATGGTTTTTGCGGCTGAGCACGATGGGATTTCTGACCAAAAAACAGTATGGCTGTCAAAAGATCTTTCAAATTACACAAGCCCGGTGGGGTCAACGGCTTTACTTGGGCTTTCCGATGGAAACGGGGAAGGAAAAAACTGCGGGCTAAAATTAAATCAATTCATTTTCTCGAAAAGAAGCGAAACCTTCTATGGCTATAGAATATTAGGTATTTAAAAAAAAAAAAAAAAAACTATGTTAAAAGTGGTTTTCGTAAAATTAGATGCCTTCGTTTAAGGTAATCTTATTAATAGAAAAAAAATAGGGGTTAATTCGAAACTTTTTACTTCAGCATTAAAAAAAAAACCGGTGTTTCGGAAAGGTAGATAGTAAAGGGGGGATAAGAAATTATTGAGCTTTTCATTGATTCTTTTCAACTGCATTACTACCACGTACAGTCCACGAGGAAATGAAATGGAAATTTAGGGTAAAACTAAAGATAATACGGGGCCCTTAGTTTGGATTAAACCCGCCCTCCGGTCATGGGACGTTATTTCCCATGAAGGGGCCAACCCGCTGACAAAAAAGGGCCACATGAGTTTACTTGCAAAACCTTAATATTCTTTCGGGGGGACATTGTGAAGGCTTTTCTGTCAAAAAAATTTTTTGCGGTTTGACAGGTTGCCCGCCCCTTCCCGTCCTTTCCAGGAAGCACTTCCAAAAACCTACGGGCTCGTTAAAAAAAAAACAAAAAAAAAACCGCGACGGTGGCCCCGAGGTTGGCGTTTACAAAAAAATGGGCACCTCCAGCTCGGGCTTATAGGGGTGCCATAGCCAAATGGGCAAAAGAAAACGTAAAACCGTATTTTATATTTCAAACTCGGCGTGTGATTGGAACTGGAAAAAGAGAACCGGAAAAAAAGCAAGGCAAATGCGAGGGTATGTCAAATAGAAGTTTTTCCCCAATTATTTGGCGTACCGATTTCCGCAGATTTTTGGGAACCAAGGTATTTCAACAATGGGGCATTTTAGGTCCGCAGATTTTTGGGAACCAAGGTATTTCAACAATGGGGCATTTTAGGGGGGAATTGGCCTTATTGAGGGGGGGGAATTGGCTGTTAGAAAAAAAATTGACTAGGTGTATTAGGAGAAATTTGCCCATCTTCCAGAAAATTGGGGGTCATTTTTTGCGCAAAAATTCCCAAAAAATTATGGTTTTAAAAAAAATATGGACCAAATTGATAAACCCCGCAATTTGCTTAAGGGCGCGTTGCGAAATTCAAGGTTAATTTTTTTGTACAAAAAAAAAAACTCGGAGGTTTCTTTGCCTTCCATTGCATTTAAAAAAACTTTACAAAAAAAAGAAAAATTTCAAAATAGGAAACCTCCTACTTTACAATCGTTTAAGTGTTGTTCTTATGGGCCACCTATTGTTTTAACTGGGCAGTAAACAAATCTCAAAAGGCTTAAAAAAAAACTTTTTCTTTTCCAACGTAAAGAGGGGACGGGACAAATATTTACGAGAAATGAATTTAATTCAAATAAGGAGATTAAGATTTGGTAAAAACGTTTTAAAAAACTACCTGCCTCTATCTATTCTTTTGAAAAAAAAAAATTTACTTGTGGACGGTTTGAGTGAAAAGTTTTTGAAAAAAAACTCATTTTACTTTAAGGTATTTACATCATCGGTCATCCAGCCTGTTAATGTTCCCACTTTTAATTGAGGAACCACCAGGGGCCTTCTTTTTGTAGTGAGGAGGGGAAAAAAACGGGGGGGCAAAAAACCAACCCACCCGCGGGGGCCAGTGGCCGGGGTTGGTAGATGAAATTTTTGTCTTCGAACTTTGTGTTCTAACGGACCATGGCCAGTTTCGATTTACGGGATATTTTTTTTTTGTTTTGAGGGAGCATGTTGTGGAAATAAAAAAATATGGCCAAAAAAAAAGTACCAAATGGCGGTCGTTCTGGGTTTCGGAAAAAACTTAAAAAAAACTTACAATATTAAAAAAACTCATGGGGGGGCCGATTTACTACTGGGGACCCCCCCCAATTTATGTTTTTCTGCCTTTACTTACTACAAAAATGTTTTTACCCAAATTTTGAAAAGTTTCGGATGGGATGTCCCTCAATCAGAAAAAAACTCATGAAATTCGTATTGGGCTTCAAAAAAAAAACGTAGGGTTAAAAAAAGTTAATTTGGGGAATAAAAGCCACTATTATGTAAATTACGTTGTTACGGTAAAAAAAATTTGTTGATAATTGAAAAAATATTTTAAAATACATTTTTACCCCCAAACAAAATTTTAAATAATAAATTTTTTCACATGTTTGGGTTAAATGTGAATTAAAAACGATCGAAAAAATTTATTTACTTGTAGTGGAAAATTAATTTATAAATTTAAACGAACCAACATATTGTGGTTTACACAAGTTGGATTATTTAAAAAATTAAATAAAAATTTAAACGGGCTAAACAAACAACCTAGGTTTTGGCTAACCTGAAAGATTAAGTAGGATTACCACCCGTAGGTTTAAAAACCGGGCATATGGTCGGTTAACACCTAGGGTTAGGGCCGGTTTAGAAAACTAGGGGCCTAACCTGGGGATCTTGCTTTGGACCCCGGGGGGGGGGAAAACCTTCTCGGGGGACCAATTTTAGGTGGATGGGGCGGGGTGCTGTAAAGGTTGTGATTTTTGGAAAAAAAGGGGACCCTTCTGAGATCTTTCTGAAAGATTTCTTTTCGTGGTTATTTTTTTTTTTTAAAACCAACCCGCAAAGGAAAAGTAGGAAAGAAGAAAGGGGGGGAAGTAGGGAGCCCCGCGGGAAGCGGGCCCGTCGGACTTGCCTCCTGTTTTGAAGGAGGGAAGCCGCTTACTTAATTTGAAAATTATCACATAGGGTTTCCCAATTATTAATTTAAAACACCGACTTATGTAATTAAATTAATCAACTTTAAACCTCGGGACTTTTTCGATATTTATTAAATTTATTTAAATAGATAAATTTGATTAATTTATTCTTTCAATTATTTTCACTCTTTTAACCGTAAAACATATTATACCCGGTATTTAACATTCCCCGTGGGGAAACCAAATTTTTTTGTGATGATGTGATTTTAATTTACGTAGGGGCAAAAGGGCCGCTGGGTGGGCAGCTAGGGTTTAATTTAGGATATCGTTGCTATAGGGGAAGAAGAAAAAAAAAAGGGGTTCGTGGAAAACTTTAAAAGGGAAAATCTTGAGTTCCAAAGGAAAAAAACGTGTATCGATCTCTGGTGTTTGAAGAATAACTCATTCAATTTTGTTTTGTTATTTTGCCGTGGAGAAGGATGTCAAAAGAATTAGGGCCAACCGGGGGACCAATTAAGTTAGCCAGGGGAATGGTGGGGGGGACAGGCCTTTAAATTAAAAAAACCAGTAAATAAAAAATTTAATCATTTATTAAAAGTTTTATTTAGGAAGGGGGGAACAGGTATCAAAATATTTACCTCCGTTGAAACAGACCTTGTAAATTTGAAAACTTAAAATTGTATGGGGGGGACAAACCACTAATTGAGGAGGTATTTAAATTTTGTTGAAAGGTTTTAAGCTATTTTTTCGGGCATTATTCATAAAAAACAAAGGTGTTTTACTCCGCGGTTTTTTCAACCTCCCGCTTCTAGTCCCTATTGTCGTAGAGTGATTTTTTATGCTTAAAAAACCCCTTTCGTCGATAAAAAATAAAATGATCTTCCCCAAAAAAAAAAAACAGGGGGGGGAAACAAATTTATTTCATTTCGAACGAGTTAGTTCCAAGAAATTTAAAAGGCGCTAAATCAAAAAAACCTAAAAACTCTTCAGCTTATTAATTCCATTTATTAATCACTTACAATATTTACCAAACTGCGGAAAAGTAAAACTCTGGTCTGGTTCTGTTTTTACTTTTTCCCCACGCTTTAAAAAACCCACTGACAAAACCGATTTCGAGTAAGGGTTACAAAAGTCAGTTTGAGTGCCGAGGGAATGGGACATAGGATAGTTTTTTTATCCCGAAAAATTCCCCACTGGAAAAAAAAACAATAAAAAAAAAAAACGTTTTTGCGGGGACCCGAAAGAACGAAGTTCGCGGGCAAAAAAGGCTAGTTTAGTAAATATTTAATTAAAAAGATTTTAAAATGTTTTTTTTTCCATATTTCCTTCAGCAATTTTCAAATTACTTTTTAAGGGTTTTTGAACTTCTTATCCACTTAAAAAAGATTTGTATCTACTCTATCACCCAAAATAGGGTTTTTTAATCTATTAACTACCACTAAAGCGCGGCAATTTGAATGCAGGAAAAAGGCTTAGGAATTTTTTGCCGGTAAAGTTGGCTGTTGAAAAAGGGGATGGGGCAAAAAGTACTACACGTTTGCAGGCCGCGTGAAAAGGGCGCTATCGGTAGGTTCTTCTGCTATTCTCAAAATTAAAACCCATATTGGCAAAAAACAAAAATTTTCTTTTCAGGGAAATCAAAAGGGCGCGAAAATGCCGGAGTCGAGGTCCAGGCGTAGTCAAAATGGGCCCTTGTAGTATTTGTGGGCTTCTGGGGTCGGAAAACGGGGCATATTTCCACCAAACAAGCGCGGGGGAGTAAAAGGGCGGGGGGGGGCTTCCGGACGTGGGATTTAGGAAATCCAGTTTGGCGTTGTGTTTAATTGATTTTCCGTTGGCTTGATTTCATGCCCAATCAAACCAGTTGATGTGGTCGAAGGTTAAAGGTTCGGCAAAAAACCAGGGAAAAGGCAGTTTCAATGTTTTTTCCAATCTTTGTGTTCTATTAAGTTCAATTTGAGTTTGCATACCAAAACTCTCGGGTTTGTTTGCAGGCCATACCAGGCCCAAAAAAAAAAGTGCAAATTACCTTACCACGGTTTTTTTTTTTTTTGCTTAAAAACCAAAAACTAATTAATTTCTTTTTGTTGAACGAAAAAAATTTATTATTTGGAAGGTTTACAGTGAAAAAAAAACCAAAAAAAAGTTTTCAGCATTGGCAATTAATTTAAAATGGTCTGGCTAAAATAAACTCTTTTGATGGGGACAGTAGATTTGTTGTTTCCGTTGATCTTGTTTTTTACTAAAGGGCCTGGGTTTCCACCAACTTCTCACCAAGAGTCTGGGAACCCCACCCCCCCCCCATTATGTCGGTTCGGTAAAAAAACCTCACAATGGGAGTGGTTATCATTCCCTTTATAAAAAAAAAAACTAAAAAACGAATTTAAACCCATTTTTGGTCCTGTTCAAAATTAGTTTAGAAATTAATCAAGGCAAGCAAAGGACTTTTTAAACTTTTTGATACTTCATTGGAAAGTTCTAGGTTTGTTTTCCCCAGTCTATGGGTTGGCGCCAAAGAGGTTTTCCGCCGCTGTCTGAGCCCCAATTTGCAGTGATAGGAACATTAATTTCCTGTAGTTAAATAGATTTCTAGGGGACTTATTTTTTTTTAAGGTTAAACCTAAAAAAAACGATGTAATAAAACGTGGCTATACTTTATGTATATGTTTAAAAAAACTTATAAGGCGTAGGCATTAGGTGACAAGGATTTAAATATTAATTTGGCCCGGAAAGCAATCAAAAAGTGGGAATGGGACAAAAAGTATGCATAATACCGTTGTTCGAAATTAAAAAAAAAACCTAAATGACAAAGGCAAGTTTGCCAAGTTTTGCTAAAAAAACTCCACGCGGATCGATATGGACAGTGGGACCCACTTTTTTTGGCAAAAAAACTTAGTTTCTTTTTTTTTTATTTGGATTTCTCGTAAACTGATTTAATAAATTGAAAAAAACATTTTAAAACAAAAAACCTCCATATTAAAAAAACTAGTGAAAAAAAGTAGGGTCAGGGCTAAAGGGGGGGGGGGACAATATAGGTTTTATGTGAAAAAAAAACATTTCCCATTGGGAAAATAGATTCTTTGAGTTAAGCAGTTTTAAACAATGTTTGTATTTACAATCCACAATGATTTTTAGAGCCACCCATTATGGCAAGGAATCTCCTGTAATATAACTTTTGGGGGGAACTAGGGCAAATTTTTATCACCTTTAACATTCAAAATGGAAGGTTTTTCCGGGGGGTGGAACCCTCTTTAGAGGGGGCTAAAAAGTGGGGCCTCCCGGGGAATCCGTGGGGGGGGGACTTGTTTCATTCAAAAAAGTAAAAAACCGTGGGACCCTGAAAAAGTGCTATTTGGGAACGGGGGATTTCAAACTGTGGGATTTGTAAGTCAGTTTTTACAAAAAGTCTGACCCAAAATTCCCTTCGTTCCCGAAACTGAGGAGGGAGGGGGGGGGCTCATTTGATGATTTATCGAGATAAAAAAAAAAAAAAGATTTGATTCAAAATGGCGTTATCCCCTGTACAGGTAAAGGCAAAAAGGGAAAGTTTTACATGTTAGGGAAAGCGCCAAAAAAGGGGGACAAAAAGTAGACAAGGGGGGGGGGGGGGACTAAACAAAAAGCCCTTTAGTCCCGCCTCAAAAAATAAAAAAAATAATTTGATTCCAGTCAACAAAAAAAACACAATTTCACCGGAGTTACTTTTTATCTAAAAGTAATTTTTAAAAAAGCATTTTTCGAGTTTAACAAAATTTAGTGTTCCCTGGTTCATTGTCTAAAACAAAAAAAAAAAAAAAAAAAAACCTATCAAAAGAAAAAAAAAAAACACGATTTTTTTAAAACAGGGCCCCGGAAAAAACCAGTACCAAAAATTTTTATTGGCCCCGGGGCAGGGAGAAAAAACAAAAAAAAACGGTGGGCACGATCGACGGCCCAACCCCGCCGGCGATCGGATAAATCGATTGTTCGGACCAGGGCGCCGTCCGTTAAAGTCGTGGGGAGGGGAAAGTTTCCGGGGGGCCTAGGGGCCCCTTGCCGTTTCCTGGGGGAATACTGGAGATTCCCCACTTCCCTTATATGTTTAGTAAGGTCCCACAATTTTAAAAGTAAGGCGTTTTTTGGCGTTTTTTGTAAGGCCATAGCGGTTTTACGCAGAAAAGCAAGATTTGGCCAATGGGGTTCGAAAAGATAGGGCAACGGTGCAAGGCGTTTAGGGAACGTTCACCAAAAAACAGCATGGACAAACGGGAGGAACCTTAGAAAAGGTGCCCGCGAAGGACGCGCGAAAAAAGCAAGGTGTTTTCCAAAAACCCGGTATACAAAATTATTTTGTGGCAGAATCTACAAGGGACGGCCTATGTTTTCAGCAGTGGGACGGGGGGGCTTTTATGGCTAGATGATGGATGAGGGGACCGGGATGAATAGGGCACAATTTACGAGATCACTCGACATTGATCATAGTTGAGTCGCCAGGAGTAGTCAGGTAGGAATATAGAAGAAGATTAATTAAAATTGACGAATACAATAACACAATTGGAAAAGGGCGGTGCCTTTTTGACAGGCGTTTAAGGGGCCAAAAAAAACTGTTTCTGAAGGGCCGTCTTCCTTTTTTAAAAAAACCTTTAGTTAAAAATCATAACATTGTTCTTTTTACCACGATCTAAAAGGGGCTGGGTTTACTTCAACTTTTTTAGCCAGTGTTGATGAACGATTTCAGGGATTTTTTTTACAGTATTTTCAAAGTTGAGGGAAAGGAAGGGCCCAGGCGGCGCCTTTCGTGGCCCTTAACGTACTCAATTGGATTATGCTTCTTTGAATACGTTTTTACCTTTGCAAACATACTACTTAATGGGGAGTTTTAGTTACCCCAGGCTGTTAATGCGGACTAGTTCAGGGGGGCCTTTACCCAAAACAAAACGCTCTTAAACGCGATCTCTTTTTATGACCCTAAAAACTGAACTTTTCTTCTTAATTCGGCCCCACCATGGACAACATGGCTTTAAAACGTCCCATTTCTAGCTAGGCCATTTTTGCCCATCTGACAAAAGCGAGTGTGCCCAAAAAAACTTAGTGCCCAACAGTTGGGGTTTCATTCATTCAAATTTGTTACCTGGGTTTGGTACCTGGGGACGTCTTTCTAATCAGCTCAAAAAACACACTGGAAAAAAAAAAAAACACCGCTCAAAAAAAAACGTTCAAAAAATAAGCGCATCCCCAATAAAAGGTTACTTTTTTTTATTCTTTTAACCATAAAACCTCGAACCGTTTTGATGGGGCATTATTGATGGAAAATATCATAGTTTTGTTTAGAGGATTTTTTACAAAAAAAACAACCCCAAAACGTAACTTTTGACTTAATTATTTCTTGTTATCTAGTTATAAAAAACCTATTTCCTACATAAAATTTTTTTCCAAAACCGGGCATTTTTGTTTTTCTAATCGTCTAATGGCATTTATTTTTTATTGGAGTTTTTACCGGTAAGAGGCTTCCAGTTTTCGCCGGTCAGTTTGTAAACCCCTTCAAATTAACGATGATGGCCAAATTTCATTTAGGGGGAGTTACCCAAGGTCTATCCAAAAAAAAAAAAAACAACAACAAAAGGTTTCTGTTCAACGTATTTGAAACGTTTTTGGTGGAAAAAAGGAGGGGGGGGGACAAAAAAACGCTATTTTAATTATTAAGCGGTTGTTTCTCTTCTCACTCAAACACAACGTTTCAAAGGCTACAAAATTTGCCCGATTTTCCATTCACTTTTATCAAAAAACCAATCCCAAATATCGATGGACAGCGTCTTTTGACGGTCAGGGGACGTTTAACGGGGGACCTTTAAGGGCGTTTGAGTTCTATGAAACTCAAAAGTGAAAAAATTTTGGTCCTTGCTTTTTAATTTCGTTTTGAATTAGGTTTCGGTGGTAGGGGCTTGCAGTTTCTAGTTGCTGGGGACAAAAACCGGTTGAACAAAACCGGGTGGACCACCAATATTTACCGCCTGGACAAACAAAAAAAAAAGAAAAAGTGAAAAAGAAATGGGAACACTGTTTTCATTGAGGTTATTGTGTTTTTTTTGCACGTTAATCATTTCAAAAAGATTTTTCTACTTATGTTTATGTGAAGGAAGGCGGCGATTAAATTTAATGCTCCCAAAATATGGGACTTGCATAAAGGAACAAACCCAAACCTAATTAAACACCAACCTAAAACCCGGGACATAACAACTAAACCGCGGGTATCTTAAATAACTTTTTTTTATTTATTTTCTCATTTTTTACTTATTCTTATATTACCCAAAGTTGAATTTAAACAAACTTATACATTTTTTATGCATGTTCATTTATATTTTTGGAGGGGGGGACTTTTTACATAGTTCTAAAAATTTAAAACATTTGTAAAACAAATTTCATTGGAAAAAGCACTTGAAGAATAAAAACATTTAATGCAATGTTTTACTGTTTTAATAAATTAACTATTCAAGGCAAAAAGCGTAAAAAAAACACAATTTAAAAAGATTATTTTTTTTTCTTAAATTAAATAAACGAACCCCGTTTCAACAAATTTTCCCAAGAATTTTTCTTTGGCGTTTCCCACCCAGAGGGGAAATGTCAAACCGTTACTTTAAGAAAAAACGAGGGCAATTTTTTAAAACCCACTTAAAACAAAAAAAAAAAAAAAAAAAAATTTCCCCAATTGTTCAGTACACAAATTATCTTTCTTCTCACCGCACAACAGGTACTTCGCCGCGTAAAAAATATTTCCCTTTCACACACCAAGGATTAAATATGTGCCACCCGTTTTACGAAAAAATAGTGTATGTAAGATAGTAAACCAAAAGTAACCGTTACCAAAACATTTCCGTAAAGTAAGTATTGCCAATTGGTTGGCCACTATTTCCTGAACAAACAGAGGGAAAGGAACTTGCTAAAAAAAACAATGACAATTCAGGATGCTTAACCTTGAAACTCTTAAAAAAACCGCGATCCCCAAAGTTTAGGCTTGTGGCTAAGAGATAAAGTGAGCCTATTTTAAAAAAGGTTCGTCTTTTTTAGAGGCCATTTCCGTTCTTTCCCTCTCCGTTGGTTTAAAAAAAGGGCCCTTTTAATCACAGTAGGGCAAAAAAAAACAAAAAAAACATAAAATCTGTCTTGTCACTTAGTCCTAAAAAAAAAAAAAAACCATGGAGAATTCCCACTTGGAAGGGTTTCGGCGTTCCCTGGGACGGGACTGTCTCTCCAACTTCTTTCAACTGTTTTTTCATCGTCCAAAAAAAACTGCGCTTCCCTTATTTCCGGTGATTAAGGTGTGGACGCTTCCGGGTTAGACTGGCGAGGCGGGGGGAACGGTCCCAGTAAAAGGGTGGGACGGCGCTGTCTGATACCTGGAAAACCATTGCCCGTTTCGTACGGCGCGGTCGTTTTGTTCCCAAGGCACACCTCCAAAGGAAAGGGCTATACGGGGGGAATGCGGTATTGTGTTCATCAGGTAAACCGTGGACCTTGAAAAAACGTACAAACGGGGTCTATTGAAGGGGGGAACACCGCCCAGGATTTAGTCAGTAACCAGTCTGGGACAGTCGTTTTTTTGTTCCGCCGGGTGGCGGACTTTGATTTGATGATTTAGTTACTAAGCGGATTGAAATTGGCGACATACCACAAAGGTTCTTTATTCTGTGGGGCCAATCCACCCTGTTAACTTTCCCAGGCAGGCCAATGAAAAACCAACTTTTTCCCATTCTTTTACCACGCGTTTGGGGGCCAAAAGGGGACAAAAAACCCACGGGTGGATGAAACCAAACAAACAAACCCCCTCCCTATAATTAGGGACCCAACTCGTTCAAAAAAACGGGGTAGTATTTTTTAACCTTGGAAGATTAAAAACTTGTACAAAAAAGGCTGTTTAAGTTTAGCCCCCCCCACTAGTGGGTTATGAAAACACGTGTTCATTAAAAAAACAAACCTTAAAACAATAATTACCCGTGGGGTGTCGGGATATAACTTAAGTTAAGGAACCTTGGATGTTGCTGTGTTCAAAAACAGCTCAAGAGGCCAGTGAACCTGGTTAAAGAAAAGTTATATGGGCAACAAAAACCACGTTTTTTCTGCTTCATTTCTAGGTTAGTTCCGCCACGGGAAAATTTTTACCAAAGGGAAAAAATGCCCGGACTACCCACCCATGAGTAGGGAATTCCATAGCTTTTTTTTTTGCTGAACAAAATCAATCAAAATGAGTCCTCCCAGTGGCAGGGCGGGGAGGGAAACTGTCCAGGAACCCTGTTTTACTGGACTAAAAAAAAGTCCACGCGTGCTTCCTTTCCAATAAAACAACCCCTTAGTTTTCCGGGGGTCAACCGGTGGTGGAATAAAGTTTCCCGCGGCAACCCCGGGCAGGCTTTGGTTAGGGGGGCTTACGGGGGGAAAAAATTTCACTGAACAACTTTATGCATTATCCACCAAAGATGGTCTGTCATTTTAATTTTATTGTTACCGTACTTGGGGGAAATTATACACAACTTACGAGGTGAAAACATTTTTTTCATCAAAAAGTTTTCCGAATTTTTTTTTTTTGTTACCAAAAAACGTTTTTGAATCAAGTTTCTTGCTTGGGCTTTTCAGGTTGTTAAGAAAAACTTTGGCAAAAGCTGTTGGTACCTTTCACAAGCTGGGAATCTACGCACCGGTACGAACCTGAGTGAGTCTTATATGCCCTTTATTTTGGTTATAACGTTATAAACGCACTATGATCTTGACGTCATTTCGATCTTTAGGAATCCAACCTACTGGGACCAACCTTGCGTTCAATAAGCTTTTAATGATCCCTTCCACTCCACCCGTCACTTTTCGCCTCCTGGTGCTGATCGATTCTCATTTCGATCCTTCTCTACACACTTAAAAAATTCCTATCTGTGGTTGCGCGATGTGTAGGTACCACTTTGTGCAGAATCGGCTCTCAAACGATGACGAATAACAAAACCTGATTTCTCTTGATTACGTCATCTACGTATGGTTTACTGATAGAAAAAACTAGCACAACACGAAATTAGTATCGATCCGGTTTTCAACTGTGGTCGATTTTTTGCAAATACATCCTGCTAATTTTACCAACTCTCATTCAAAACAGTTGAATGGCCTGTTGTCTAGTGGTTAGTGACCATGACTGCTATGGCCGGGGGTTCGTGGTTCGATTTCCACCCAGGACAAATGTTTTGTGTGATGGAGCATGACCCATTGTTGTGTCAGGTGTAATTATCTATAATATGTATGTATTTAGAAATATATAATCGGTATGCTTCGCAGTTGTTATTAACCCCTTAACACCAGCGCTGCTTAGTTTGGGACACGATGGCGTTGTGTATAGTTGTGGAATTTATTCTTAAGTATTCTTTTAAATATTTGAATGATATACTGCTCTATATACAAACAAAAATATATATTTGTTGCAACCTGTTCTAACTGCGGCAAAAAATTACGTTGAAGTATTTGAATTTTTTAAAACATTCTTTTTCCGTAGTTTAAAACCTATCCAAGTGGCAAGAAACTCTAAACTCTAAATTGCTTGATCATTGTTTAAAAATACATAATTTACATCTAATCCCATCATTACGCATGAGCCTACTTGAATTATCAAACCAGCGGATCGCAGGCTCTTGAACGATCTAACTGGTACCTTCTTAAAACCCTTTAAACCGGTTTATTAAGAAATATATTTATATGCCTACACACTATATTTCACAAAATATTCCTCCTGGAAAATATGCATAATAATGAATAATGATGTCATTTTTGATATACGCCGATGTACTATAAAAACTTAACTTAACTTAAAGGGAGGTAGTTACAAATCTTTCAACAAAATTATAGCACACTTACCTGTTACTGCCAAAATTTAGTATCGCTCAGAATAACCTTTTTAAACCTTCCGGACTTCCAAAATAATTCAAAACCAAAAATCAGCCAATCGTTCACCTTCTCGCCTTTTAGCGAGACTAACCGACACAGCATCTGATTTTTCTTTATAAGAGAAGAAAGCAGCAGAAGATATATATAGATATTTGAGGGGGGTTTTATATATAAAAAAGATGCTGGAGTCGGAAAGTACCAACTCCCTCTCAACATGGTGGCCATTTTAGGTCTCTTGGATTCAAAGATATTTGCTATTTATGTTAAAATACCAGTTGGCGTGTTATAATAATCTAAAATGGCCGCTCTTTCGGCGAGGCGTTTAGTTAGGATTTTTTTTATAGACAGCGATCGTGTCGATAAGGAATGATTATAATGGACTGAATGTATCGTTAAAAACCAAAACACGTACCTTATCATTTAAAAGAATTAGTAACGGCTTGTATGTATGTTATTTGTAAACTTATTTAAATTTTACCGAACCCTTTTGTCATTACATACACCACCTTGTTTAACTATTATGATGGGTTTGATAGCAAGCACGCAGCAATCTTCAATAATACAATGTAATAAGCCATCAGCCATTGTTGTTGATTTTCATAACTGTTTGGCACCCCACAGACGGCCATAACAATTTCTGTAATATCGCTTGCCATTACGAAATATATCTTAGGACAAGGTCGCCCTTTTGGATCTGTATGCGCTCCGTTAACAGAATTTAGTATCTCATCTTCAATTAACCTTGATGCCACTTTCTGTAATTCTAATTATGAAATATACCTAAATTCATTATTCTTTTATTTTTTATGAGCTAAAACAGACTATTCTTGATGTAATCCAAATTCATAGGCATCTATTCAGTTTTTGACTTTTTCAGACTTAAAATAATGAGCATTGTGACAAAAACAAAAAAAAACATTGCGTTTTCTACGCATTTTTTTCCACTTGTAATGTTAGCAATAAAGCTATAATGTTGCCATTATGCTAATTAAACAAAAACTCTTTTACATTCCGTCTTTTCTTCCTT
>JAPNUC010000084.1:0-16587 GCA_028554685.1 Agrotis ipsilon | reverse complement strand
GGGTTCTAAACAAAACGGCGCTTTTAGCCAGCCGTTACTTAAGCGGGGGAGTTCACTTTCGTTCCTTTCCTCCTAGTAAATTTCAAAAATTCATCTTTTTTTCCCCTGGATTTTAATAAAAACAAAAGCGGCATTGGAAACCCAAAAAACCAAAATATCAAATCCAACCCATATGAATGTCGTGGTTACGGAAAAAAAACTAAAAAAAATTCAAATATATTAAAACAATAGGATTCAAATGCTTGTATGCCCAAGACCCAAGGAAAACGTTCGAGGGTTTCTGTTTTTTGGAATGGAATTCATTGAGGATGCCCACACAAAAAAAACAACATTGGATTTTATTGGACGGCAAAATAATATAATTTTGCGGTTTAATTCTTTAGTAGATATTTTAATTTTTAAAAAAACAAAAAAACTGTGAAACCAAAGTTGTTTACAGTATTACAACTTAGAATACAATGGATACATAGTCAAAAACTTGCCTAATTCATTTTTAAGGTTGAAGCAAACACTAATGCAGTTTAAACTTTTTACGAAAATTTCTTTAGAAAACAACGGTATTGGTTCGAAGGAACTTTTTTAAAGAAAAAAAAAAAAACGCTTTGGCCCCGTAACTGATACATGTTCTTCCTTGGATGGTTAACTAAAAATTTTAACTCGCATATCAAAAAACAAGGCACCAGGACTTGGGGAAAAAAAAAAAAACTTTACTATTCTACCTAAGGATGTTGTATTATGCTGGAAAAAAAAAATCGGACACCGCGAGGGGCCGCAAACAAACAGGTTCGATCGCTAAGCGCTTTTGCGCCTTCTAAATAAATTTTCTTTCTCAGACTTTCACCACATTACGAATTTTTTGTAAAAAACCCATGTATTAAGGGGGTTAAAACCATGATCCTATTACCCTATTTTCAGAGGGTCGAGCGGGGGGACCAACAACAAATCTAAGGTCGGCCCAAAAGGCGAGTGCGAATACGTGGGCTTTACTCCTTCAACAATAGCGTCTATGTACCCTGTCGTTTTACGCGCCCACTTGCCAAGCCCGGCCCCCTTTATTACAAAACGGGGGCCCGGATTTCCTGCATTTCAACCACTGCCAGGTTAAAAATATTTGATTATTTGGTTCATTGTAAAAGGAAAACAATGGGATCGAAGGATAAAAATATACAAAAATGTTAAAAACATCTTTGATTTCCCGGCGCCTTTAGTGAAAATTAGAAAAAACTCGAAAATCGCAATCTCGTTTGATAAGATCGCACCCATAATCGGTCGACTTGCATTTCTGCCCTAGGGGGGGGACTTAGAAAATTCATCGCCAACAAAATGGTTGAGGTTGGTTGGGGGCTGCGGTATTTCGATTTATTACATTTCCTCCCGTCAATCCAGGTTTGCCCAAAAGAGGAGGACCAGGGTGTTTCAGATGGTACAAGAACGTTTTTTTTTCTTACCAACCGTTTTAAGGCCGGCGGTTTCTGCGGGGGGGAACGGCGAGGGGGGACATGGGCTAGCCTCCGGGCCGTCCGGGGGGACCAAGGATTTGATGAATGGGGAAAGGGCGGCCTTCGTGTTTTAGTAAAGGCATTCTTAGTAATCTAGTAGAATTCTGCTTTCTGTCGGCCGTTAACGCTGTATATTTGAGAAGATATATCTAAAATTATTTTAGTAAAAATGGTTTCCAAAAGAAAAAAGTCCCATTATTTTAAGGTTTTTCACTACCTTAAATTCAATATTCACATGTGACCACAGGGGGCCCTATTCATGTTTTTTTTCCGGTTTTTTTGTGACGGTAAATTGGGGGAACTTTAAAAGTAATAGACGAATGGGGGCCCTTTACAAGTAATTCGGACGGAGTACAATTAATTCCTCGTTTCGCCTCCCCACATCCACCTGCTTTTTTCCCTCTCCCTCCCCGTACGCCCTTATCCTTCTTCCAGCCCTGGCTGTCCGGCCTCATACGTAGAAAATTCCGATCTCAGGCCCACAGCAACCTGTTCCGGATTGTGTCTACAGTAAGCCGAAAGTGCTAATGATATTAGGTATTGACAATGATTAACCTTTGTGGACACAGAACAGAACAGATTTGATTAGAAGCTTACAATAATGCGTAAAAAAAAATCGTGGACCAACCGTAGTAGTCCCTAAACAATTTATTTTTTTACCTTAATGTGTAGCTCGGTAAGGCATTGTTTGACACCCGCACCGCACGTACACGCCCCGGAAAGGCGCACGGATCTGGCGTGATGAAATCCTAATCAATTCCTCATTCCATCCCCCCAATCGCCCGGCTCGCCCGACCGCGCGGAAAGAGGCGCGTTGGTGTGTGAATTTCCCAAATTCACACAATGTGTATGTACAGTTACTAGTTTTGAGGTTAATTAGGTCATTTTATATTAGTGATCAATGATCAACAAACAAAATTAACTCAGTCGATTTTTCGATGTCCACTATTCGTTTTATTTGGAAACCCTCACGGAAAATCATGGAATTCAATTCAATTTAAATGTGAATAATACCAATACCAGGAGTAAAGTTATCAAAAGAGTGAGCAAAGCTGAAAGCTGGCCGGGTTTCCACACGACGCTGTCCTCTCGCCGCACGTATTTGTGGTAAGATTATGAAACCCATAACGTCCAACCGTTGTAACTTTAAAACTGTTTAATGAACAAATTCATATATGAACTGGCTAATGAAACTGTGTGATTTTTCTTTAGAAGGACTTTAGTGTTTATTAGTAAATAGATTAAATTATATGCGCTTGAATAAATAGTTGATAGAAATTACTGTTAGTAAAACATTTTTTCTTTGGTAGGAAAGTTATGCAAGACAAACAATCGCCTCATGTTAGTAATGAGTACAATCACCAGACCTGAAAAAACCGGCAGCAACCAGCAAGTTTGGCGGGATTGCTATCATTTTTTTAAACAAAGTTTTTAAAATCGAAAACAAGCTAGCCTTTGTAACGGAGTAGTGTTCCTGCCTCCAATCGGTAAAAAGGAGCAAGACCATTTTTAATGTTAGTCCCTCCTCAACAAGACCTCATAGAATAGTAAACATAAGTGTTTTTTTTTTTTTTTCTAACACCATTTTTTTACAATTTACGCGGGGTCCACACATTGGTTAAATGCTGATAAACGGACTAATCCCTCCATTACAAGCCGTGTCAGCCGTAATGGAGCGGTTTGACACACATGATAGGGAACCCGAACAAACCAACATAACCTAATAATCCGTAGAATGTCAATTATTATTATATGAATAGAGCCCCCTGCATTTAACCTCGTTTATTTTGATCTAAACGAGAGCGCAAATATAATTGTCCAGAGTTTTTTTTTTAGTATGATTTTTCCGTGTGAAAAAAGTAACCTGACGGAGATTTGGTAGATGTGTTAGGATATTATTTAACCCATTAAGGACATTTTGCTGTTCCGTGTGGCACAGCGCCCCCCGTTGTGTTTGTGTTGTAACATAGGATGTTGGATCATAGGAGGTTTATTCTAATATGGGGGTTCGTACTTACCTCTCACGGAAAGCTTTGTCCATAAGATTTTGGTTGTCATAATGAACCGCAAAGTTATATAAAAAATCACTCGTACCCAAACCCTGTACCTGTAACAATTTTTTCCTCTGTTGTACAATACACTACTCAATAGTTTTCGATTTTAAAATAATGTAAACCTTTCTTTCTTTTCTTCACAGTGCTACCACTACCCTGAAAATACCTCCTGGGCCCTGCCTGAACCCTACAGCGGCTTATCCCAACCGAGCAACGCCCCCCGGCTACGTGAAAGGGCAGCCCCAAGCCGCGGGCACAACCGCCTCAGCACTCAACGCGAGGCTTGCAACTTCTACATCCCCCCGCCATGCCGACGCGCCGATACTAAACCCCAAACTACTACAACCGCTCCCATGGGCCCATCAACAACCTACAAAACAACCTACAACAAATTATCAGTAACAAAAACAATATAACAACAATCCCATACGTGTCTACAACACACGCGCCCCTATATCAACCCCAAAACCCTCAGATGTATATCTAAGACTGCGAACCTCTACTTTGCCAACAGCAAATCAAAACCAAAATACACGTTCCCATCTTCTGCACAGCCTCGGCGACAAACACAACCTTAGAACAATGTTTCCCGAAGCGAAAATTAAAGTTAGCGATATAGACGGAAGGTAATCTCTTCTTATAACCACGAGTTACAAAAGGGGCCGGGGGAAGCCAGTGGCAAATGGTCCAGAACTGCGAAGCCAACGATTGAAAGTTAAACAGTACGGCCTCTACGGGCAATGGGGGCAACAAGCAGTGGTGGAGACCATATTGACATTTTCGCAATCATCACTTTTCCCCCCCACAAATAAGAAACATTCCATTGTGGTAATAATGTTATTGTGAATATAAAATGATCTGTTCGATGGTATTCTTAATAGTGTAATCAAAATTAATGTTAAAACATTAAATTAGATGTGTATTTTGTTAAATTAATTATATTAGTAATAAAAAAAAATATTAAATAAAAATTTAAGGTGCTGTTTTGTTGCCATTTTTTATGTTTATCGATTTGGTGCAACAAAACTGTGGCCGACAACGACTAATAATTTATTTTTACTGATTCTGTCTTAGGATCAGCAAACAAGACAAACTGTGGAATTAAGTATTCGTAGTTCGCCAGTAATTACTAAGGAAGACGATATTTTTAGAAATAAACAAAATCAGTGACCCCCGCTTGTTTAATAAGGAAAATAAACAGTCTTAAGCATTCCTGGTTGGAGGATTTCATCACAAAACTTGGAATTAAGGTATGTCGTATTCGGCCCATGATTGGACTAACCTTCATTTTTGGGAACGGGGGACGCATATTGGTCGTAAAAATAACAAAAAAAAAAAATCACGTGCCCGCTGGTGCAATAACGAAAGTAATAAAAAAACAAAAAAACAGGCCGGAAAAGGCCAGTCCAGGCCCAGGGGGTGTGGGGGGGCGGAAACAAAACGCAGTTCAAATTGAGTTCTCCATGGGGTGGGGTTGCAACCGCGGAAAGGGGGTGGGGACGTAGATCTAAACTGAATAAAAAAATTCCAGGCTTGTTTTCTTTCCAAGGGGCCCTTTTTTCCGTTTCCAGGGCGGTTTGTGAAAACAATATGATAGTATACAGGTAATTCTATTTACCTTATTAGTTACATACAGGGTTGATCAGTTAGAAAAAAATTTTCATTTTCGGCCTTAGCTATTGACTTAATCCATTATTTACAATTTTATCCTTTTCTAAAACATACGGTCTAAAAACAACACTGGCAGTAACCGGTAATATTATTTTTGAAAATTAAAAACCTTCAAATGCTGCTAATGTTCAAGCAAAAATATAAACAACTTTTATAAATTTGATTTTTTACTTTAAAAAAACCAAAAAAAACCAAAAAAAGTTTTGTAAGAGAATTGTAGGGAGGCGATCGCGTTTTTTAATATTTTTTGGGGGGGTGGGAGAGAATGTGTAACAACTAAATGGAAGCAAAGTGTATAAAAAATAAAAATCAACCTTAACATTTTGCTTAACATTTGTTATACCATGGACTTATGATTTTTATCGCATAGTTTATTAATTTCGGGAAACCTTTCATAACTAGGCGCCACCGCCGCCCCACCATAAGTTGGCGTGGACCTGCAACAAACTTAAATTAATGCCGCAATTTAAGGGGACCAAGCGGCACTTAAAAACCCAAATGTTTACCTTTGCATTTGGTTCTGTGTAAAATTTATTGATTAACTTTGCCGGGGGCAGTTTTTGTTTTCGTAGGTATTCAAAAAAAAAAAATTACTTCTTTTTGTTGTTTTGTAAAGTTTACGCAGTAATATATCTTATAAAAAAAAAATAAGGAATAGAAAAAAAAATCCGGTTAAACAAATTAACCCGTCAATCTTGTTTACAGTGGATCCAACCCCAACATTTGTTTAAAAATGTTGGCCAAGGTTAAAAAATAACAAAAAAAAAACACTTTGCCCCCCAGAGTAGAAAACAAGGATTAATTTAAAAAAGCTTGCATTGATATTTTTTCTGGGAATAAGTTAGGGATATAAAAACCGAGGGGGACAAAAAAAAAAAAAAGAAAAAAAACACAACAAAAGTTTTAGGTAAGGAATTACGCCACCATTTTTTTTAAAAAAACCACAAAAAAAAATTCCGGTTACTGTTTTTTATTTATTTCGGGGACAATTTATATTTTGCGCCAAATTGTCATAACTGTGTGGTATGTTGATAAAAAATGGTCGGTTTCCTGTTTCTTGCGTGTTTTCGTTTGATGGACCTCGTTAAAAAAAATATTTAGAGGCTTTAGTTTTTTTTAGTGTGGAATAAGCAACTCTTGTAAAATATTAGTGATTTTCTACATTAAAAATTAGGTCTTTATTTCAAGTACACTAATTTCACCGTAAGTAGGCCCAAAGGGTCTTTGATACAAAACCCACAGGTTCACACGTTTTTACTTAACAGGTTTTCTGATTAAACGGGGAAGGAAAGCCCACTGAATTCTCTTTGTACTTTGTCGGTATTTTACAAAACAAAACTGTGATTATTTGCTTGCAGGTGAAAAAAAAGAGACCTTCCAAAAAAAAACAACGTTAGTAGGTAAGAAGGTGAAAACAATGTCCGAAAGGGGACGGCGACCGAGGGTGCGGGGCGGCATGTCGACTGGGTTTCGTTTGAAAAGGCGGCAGCGGGGTGGGGCGGCGGTGCGATGCTTAAAAGGGCCCGGGCGTGTTTTTATTGACCCCCGCACCAGCTGAGGAAACAACTGGCCGGGGGGCTTGAGGTCGCTCCGCGGCCCGCCCCGTTGGAAAGAACCCCAGGAACTTGTAAAACATTGGGACCATCTCGGGAAAAAAAACTTTGGGAAAAAACAAACAAAAAACAACCAGTTTTTGGGACGGTTATTTTAAGAAAGTTTTTTTAGGTTTTTTACCACGGGGCCTCGTTAGCGGGGGCCAGGTTCGTTGGGGGCGGACCGTTTCGGGCGCAAGGGGACCGCGAGTTCTTTATGTTAACAATCTTCTATCTCGGAACCAAAATACTTTAAAAAACTAAACAATTATTAAAAACTTTAGTGGGATAACTGTTATGGGGGGGGGGACATAATTGGGGTGGAAATGTTTTAACTGTGACTTACTGAAAAAAAATTGTTTTTAGTTAATAAAAAAACAGGGCTTTGTTTTTTACACGGGGGGTTGTTTTTCATTCGGTGTTTACAAACAAATTATAAAACAACGGTGAAGGGGGACGAGAAAATTGTGGGGTTTTTTGCTGTGTAAGGAGGGAGGGGTGGCCCAGTGGAGTGGTTTTAGTGGAAAAAGTGGCATATTATTCGGGGCGGAAAGGGGGGGCCGTGTTGATGTCTTCCAGATGTCCCCTTGGAAGGGCTGGTGTTTCCCTTGGTTCAAAGTGGTTGTTACGCTACCCTCGCCCAAAAAAAACTTATCAATGTTTTTTTTTTGCAGAGTTGGTCCGCGGGTCTTTTGCCTCCAAAAGGTGCAAAAAAGTAATTTCAAATTATTGTTTCAATCCAACTTCTTTTTTTGCTGTATTTAGTTTAAAATTTTGTTTTGTTTTACCATTGCTTAACTTATTTCCTTCTGGTCTCAATTATTGTTTTAATTGTTATGTATATTAAAAAAACTTGTTTATATTTTTTAAAAAAAACCCCAAACTGTTTATGTTTTGCTATTCAGTTTCAATTGATAATTTACTTATTGATTATTTCTTTTGGGCTGGTCTTTGATTAAATGTGTTTTTGTATAGCGCTGGAAAAGAAATTTTTATTTCCAAAAAAATGTAATTTTCATAGGTTTAGTTTTTGGAAAAACAAACAAGCCTTTTCAAAAAAGGGGAGGGGGAATTCCAAACGTAAAAATAAAGTCAGAATTTAAAACTGAAAAAAAGGAGTGTTCTTATCAGGCCGCCGTTGCCTTTCATCACAGTTCATCATGGTAATATTAAAAACCTGTGGCATATATGTCCGCTTTGCCCAGCCTTGGTTCATCCTGTTATGGGGTTCCGCGCCCCATTGGCCTACCCTTGGGGCGTGGGGGGTCAGTTGTGGGCATGTTAGCTCAAAAAATAAACTTACTTACGGAAACCCTGGTCACCGCTTATTTTCAGTAAAATTAGTACTACCACAACAGTTCTATCTCTAATTACTTTTTTATTTCTATAAGTTTAAAGACTATGGCTCATATTATTAAAAAAAATTAAAAGGAAAATATTTTTTCCGTGTTTTATTATTGTAATAACACAAAAGGTTATTTAGGCAAAGTTTAGGAAATTGTACAATTCAAAACAAGTCTGTTTTTTTATTAGGTTGTACTTTATTAATGCCTAACAAATTGTTTTTTGTATTCTTGGGACAAAACCACTCTGGAAATGGGAAGTTATAATTAGGCAAATTCTTTTTAGTTGTTTGCCTAAATATTAATGAAAAAATGGGAACAAACAATTATATTTAAAAATTAGTGGAAATGCAGAAAAACACAATTTTCATAAACAAAAACTATTTTTTTTATTTGAAAATTGATCCATCCCACAAAAGGCTTGTTCTTTTCTACTGCTAAGGGCAAAAACAACAAGTTGTATTCTAATTTATGTAAAAAAAGTAAAAATAATTCCATATTTTCTCCTTTAAAACCAAAAACACATGGGGAAATTTGAAACATAAAAATTACTTCCCATTTTTAGTGGATTAATCTGTTCAAATTAGGGCAAAAGGGTTTTGTAACACAAAGGGTTATTATGCGGGGAAGGCCTTACTAAACAAAATAAAAATTATTAATATTATAAAAAAAATCAATGGCCAACCTTTTTTCGCGTGTTAAAAACCTTTTAATAAGTCAAAGGAACGGGGCTTTAACCTAATCCCACAAAATTAAAGTTTTATGCTTTGTTTCAGTTCTAATTTAGTTAGATGATTTTATGCTGGCCCGTTTGCCCAAACCAATAAAAATCGGTTCCAAGCAGTTCCTTCTTTATCATAATTTTTTGTTAAAAACAAACTCGGAAAAGAATGGGGGGTGGGCCCCCCACTATATTTTTTTTTATTAACTGTTGGGGGATAAACGTTTCAATGGTAAAAAACAAACAACGAAAGTTTAAATTCCTTCAGGCAAAGTTAATAATAAAACTATATGATTTAAATTGGTGTGCTCGTAAAAGTATTTTTTTGTGGGCTTTCAATACCCCCAACATGTCATTTAAAAATGATAAAAAAGTCTAAAAACAATAAGGACTTTACAACACTTACCCCCCAAAGGGATGCAAAACTGGGAACCAAAACAATATAGGTATACATTAAAAATATTAACCTCATCATTCATCTTTGGGCGCTGAAGCCTTTTTTCCCCAAGCGTGTAGGGTCGGGGAACTTTCCAGTCAACAAATTGGAGCCACAGGCTTTTGAACTTATTCAGTATTTTTACATGGGGGAGGCGGGAATAAACCTTGTCAGTGAACTCCACCAAAACCCCAGTTTTAGATTTAAAAACACACATATTAACTGTTGTTAGTCAATTTATTTTTTTAGTTCTGGCGTGTTACAAAACAAAAAAAACCCTGTGGGGGGAAGGGGCTGTCTTAAACTGGGTTATTGACCTGTTTTATGAGGGTGGGAACAACAGAGGCGTAACTGAAGGGACTTAAGGTGATTCTGTTGGTTGTCGGGGATTTGATGCTTGCTGTTAGTTTTTGCATCCGCAATAAATTCTTAAGAAAACAAAAACAATCTATTTGGTTAAATGTTGGAGCCTCATCAAAAAAACCAACTATCACTTTAACACTTTGCCAGCCCAAGGAACAGGGGGGACATTTTCCCATCAGGATAAACACCACTATAAGCATTAGAACCAACAAACAAAAAATAAACTTTCACAACACTGTGATGATATAAAAAGTTTTTTTAATCTTTAACTAAAAGGAGCTAAAAAAAAACCTTTTATTCAAACCTGCACAAACCCTGTAAATTCACAGTCTTTGCAAATAAACTTCTAGGTCTACAGATAGGGAGAGATGACAAAAAACAAATTATTTCTATGAAAGATTCCAGGAAAACCAAAAAAACAAAACATTCGCCCATTTCTTCCTTGCTATTCAATTAACACATTTTGGTCCCTTTATAAACACAGGGGGAAAAGGTTTCATACACAGATTTTTTACTGTTTTTAAAATTGTTCCTTTAAAAAAACCAAAAACGATTTTTAATAGTTGTTTGTATAATTTAGTTTTAAGGGGTTGTGTCGGATTTATAATGTTCAATAATTTAAACAAAAAAACAAAAACACCATGGCTTAATTGGAGCATTTTAACATTCTGCTTTTTACAATACTGTACTTCGGGAGATAACACCTTTTATCTTATTCAGTTAGTAGAGTAAAAAAAAATTATTCTCCCATGGTAGAACAAAAAATGGTTATGGCATTTAAACAAGTAGGGGTTTATGATTAGCCTTTATTATAAGTTACCTGACATTATAGGATGTCAAAAAAAAAAACAATTTTTTTTTATGTATGGTTGCAGGCAAAAAAAACGGACAATTACAATGTTAAATCCCAACACATGTATCGTCCAACAGGGGGGGACTATTTAATTAATTTATATTTAATGATGGCCAGAAAAGCCTGGAAACAGGGCGAAAGAGGTAGAAGAAGGATAAAAAAAACAAACACGCCCAGTATTGCTTGAGTCCCACAAAACATAGAGATTGAAGGGTTCAGGTTAGCAGGCTTGCAAGCAAGGGGAAGCAGGAAACTTTTACACGATTTATTTGTAGTGAGTACCTCTCATTATTATTAGGCTGAAGTTGCCCCTTTCAAAGGCCATCTCTTAGAATGCAAATCAAGTTTCCTGTAAGGAGTCATAATTCCTAAAAACAAAACAAAAAACCTGTTTACTATTTTCGAGTTCCCAATAAGGGGAATTTAAACGTCTTCCACGCCCAGGTCACACCGGGGCGGCCGGAACCCACTGTTAAGGAACCCAGCTGTTAAATGTACTAAAATTTAAGGGCGCCTAAAAAACAAAAAAACAGGAAATTATAAAACTTCACAAAAACAAAACCAAAGCGAAGCTTAGGAAGGAAAAAAAAACTCAGAAATGGAGTTTAATCGGCGTTGGGAAAAGGGTTTCCACGCAGGGGGGATCAAAAAACAAACCCCCACTGGCCAAAAACCAAAACAAAACCCAAAAACTTATGGGCGAAGTGTAGGCTTTGTTGGGCATCAAGGGAAGGGGAAAAAAATGAAAGAACCCTGGGACGTGGAATTCGATGGTCGCGATAGCGCTAGTTTAGAAGGGGCGAATCTAAGGCACTGCAAAAGGAGTTTTAGTGACAGAAGTAAAAAAAAAAAGTAACAACAAATTCGGTGTGTTACAATTCCCAAACTCCCCCTTAATGTTTTGCTAGTTTGTCTAAATTTTCATCAAGGTTTAAAACACGTAACAAAATGTAAAATTCCAGAAAATCGGACGAGTTCCTGGCAAGGAAGGCTGGGGGGACCGGGAAGATGTGGGAGGGGGCATTTTTTTTTTGCAGAGCACGTTGCTGTTTTCTTGCAAACAGGACTCTCCGGCGGCCCCCACCGGCACGTCGGGACTGTTGAACGGCAACCCGGGGTGGCCGCCTCCGCCCGACGAGAAAAAAAACAAAAACGCACATTTAAAAAAAACTCGGGCAGGCGGAACTTGCGCGAGCCGCCGGTGGGGGCAAAAGAGGTAGGCCGCGCGCGTTCCGTTGCTGTTCTCTGGGGAACTTACAACGAGGGACGAGGAAGCGCTTCACCGTCGCCCAAAACGGGTGACGCGGGGACTAGCGCAGGAGCGGGCGGCGCTTCACATTACAAGGAAACCCCACGCTAACTTTATACTCAAAAAACTAGTGGGACTTGTTGAACAAAGCTCTTTTTCGTATTATTCAGCCCTTCGGCCATTTCTTTGAACTCGAAAAAATGTATTCCGGATGAATTAATTGTGAGTTTGAATCCAATTTGATGGTTCCAATATGAGAAAGAAAAACGCTGGTCGGTGTATAATTTCAACTCATTTCAAAAAAAAAACCAAAAAAATTGTTGCGGATTGCTTATTTTATTAGGGGCATTTAAAAAGTTATTTTTCAAAAAAAATTCGGCTGTTACTTTCATTGGAAAGGAAACATAATAATTAGGGGGGGGGGGACTAATGTTTCATTCTCCCATGAAAACAAATTCAATGGCTGGATGATTTGTGTCTACTCGTGATATGAGGGGACTTAAGGAAAAAAATTTGGTAAAAAGCATAGGTTTTGCGGTTTGGTTATTGCAAACACAATTGGACCCAACGTGATCAGCTTTAATAGTGATCGCTTTTTTTTGAACCATTGTTTACACTTGGAAATATTTAAGGGGGGACTAGGAACAGGTTGGACGATTTTTTATAATTTATTTATAATAAGTGGCTTTTAATTTTGTGATACTTTATCGAAGACCCATATGGAGTCATTGCATGGGGGACTGTGTGCCCAGGGGAATTCACAAAATTGGGTTTGGGGGCATTTCATTTTATTTACTGCCGGAGTCTGGAAATGATGTCGACCTTGTTCGGTAAGCAATAATGTGTAAACAACCAAAAGGCCCATGGTTTTAAATAATTGCCACGTTTTTTAATAAAATTAATGTGAGTTTCCAATGAAACTGTTTCTATTTTTCTAAAATACATGCATTGTATATAGAATGTAATTAAACATTATAAACAAAACTTGCCCTCATTTTCTTTGGCGTATTAATTTGTATGGGCCAAAAGGAACAAAAAAACAACACCAAAGCCCAAAACTGAATTAATGTGAGTTTCCAATGAAACTGTTTCTATTTTTCTAAAATACATGCATTGTATATAGAATGTAATTAAACATTATAAACAAAACTTGCCCTCATTTTCTTTGGCGTATTAATTTGTATGGGCCAAAAGGAACAAAAAAACAACACCAAAGCCCAAAACTGTTAGGAAAAAAAAAGGCAAAAAAATTACAACTATTTTTATGAGATATTTTTTTTTGACACTTTTTGTATTTTAAAATAAGTCGGGTCTCTGAGGGATTCATTAAAATTACGTTAATCGCGTAAGTTATTCAGTATTCGGCCCAGTTTAAGAGCCTTAGATTTTAAAAATATTGGCCTATGAACTTTAAAATTTTGCACCCTGTATATTTTAGTGTTTTCACCCAAAAAAAATGTACCCTGTTTTAACAAAACATTGCTTACAACCACAAGTGTTAGAAAAAAACAATTTTAAAAAAAAAAAAAAATGAAAGAGGGGGGGGAAATTACAAAACTAATTTACAAAAAACCAAAATTTTACTGGCCAAACGGTGGAATTAGGGCAAACCCCAAACAATTCTTCGACAAAAAAAACAAACATTGGATCACATTTTCTGACAGAAAAAACAAAACCAATCTAGGTTAAACCTTATGTTTTTTTTTACCTACAGTTTTGTGTTTGTATTACCCACCCACCCACAAGTACTAAAAAAACCATGTTGTACTTCTTCACTTTTTACAAAAAACTACCCAACATTTGAGGTAGGTACTAATTCCTTTATCTGTTCCGGTAGGTAAAAAAGTTGCGGGAAATTCAATGCAATTCTTTTAGATTAAATGGAAGGGAAAAAAACCAGTTGTTAATGGGATCGCGGGCAAATGCGGGGGCTTTTCTCTTTCAATTTTTCATAACAAAACAACTGTTTCTTTTTAAAATAATATTCTAAGTTCAAGGCCCTTATATTTACTATTTTTCTAAAACATAAACAAAAAAACCAACAGAAAAAAAACAACACAAGCTCGGTGTCTACTTTTCTAGGGTTCAGGGGAAAGGGTAAATAACCCAAATGCATATGCCCAATTTTAATCGTTTTCCTTACAAGAATTGACCAACATCGGGACCTTTGGATCTTAGATACACACTGTGCCTAGTTTTCTTTTCGAAGAGTATAAAAAAAAAGGTTCTTATCCACAACACAAAGTAAAAAACATAAGGTATTTGTGACGGAACGGCTGGTATGTGACGAAAGCTTTACGAAAAGCCGAAGTAGTTAAATTAATTACGGTTATCGTTGATAATGGCTTCTTGCTTAATCCTTACTGAGTCAGCGTCGCAGAGTTCACATCCTGCTCGCACTCGATTTCTCTCTCTGTTCTAACAAGAATAGGCCCAAGTCATCATCATCGTGTGTTCGTTCCCGTCGGGGACATACGCCTTTGAGCTTCCTCTTCCTGATTCAAATCTTTTCTTAGATTTGGTGTTTTATAACTCCCTCTCAGAAAGAAAAAATATCTTGCCGAAAGTTCTTTCTCCAATAGATTTTTTACTTTATACTGTTGCAGGGTTAAAGTTGAAACTTGAAAATCTATTAAAAATTACATAGCGTTTTCGTTCGTTCCGTCACTATCGCCTCAGCAGTCTTAATGAATTTTCAACTCTGGGCCTGAGTGTTTGTTAGCGACCGGAACGAACGAAAACCACCATGTAATATTCGATTATTTTTTCAACTTTTTATCCCCGAGTAGGTATAAGTTGAATATAATTTATTAGAAATATTGAGCGTTTGCGTTTTTCGTTTGTTACTTGGCTAGGGGACGGCTGCTTCTTCTGCTTAGCTGTGTCTACTGCTAATTTAATTATTTGTCCCAGGCGAAATCTCGCTTCAGCAGATGTAAACTAGTGAAATGTGTGAACATGCTTCAGTTATTATTATACTATACTCGCTTAATACTTGCAACACTAAATTAATAAACTGGCAAATAATTACTCATCTTTGACGTATGGTCCAAGAAGTAGATTAAAAACCGGTTTTATGCACCCCTGAAATAAAACACAGTTTTACACAAATATACTTATTTATTAATTTTTTCAATTTCATTACAACGACACCCACAGTATGACCTCGTGTTTCGTGGGTTTAAAAGCTTTTTATAAACACTCACGAAAATATGACTAGATTTTTTTTTTTTGTTCTCTTAGGAACCTTTCAGTTTCGAGTATTACCTTACTTAGTTGGTAATGACAAAACCGCACATCAACTTACACCAATATGTCAAATTTTCTAATCGTCCTTTTTCTTTTGTAACAGTTGTGAAAACAGAATATAACGCTTGAAATAAATATTCATCCGCTATCCAAACCCGTTCATTTGTGTTGACGCCGGGCTTCTGATGGACAATTAATACGCGAATATGCAGAAATTTCGGTTGCGTCGTTAGTGGTTTACAGGCAAACTCAAATCGAAGATGCAACCGAGATGGTTGATTAATTCCCGCGTAAATAATGTTGACAGATGAAGGCAGTGAGATGTGCCGGTGTGTATATAAATAAAATAAGCTATTTGTGCGTTATAACTCAGCTAGAACAACGACAATCAAACAATAATCTTAAGTAGGGCACTGTCTCTAGGCAGGACAAGCTAAATCCTTATGACTAATAAACTGGTCCCCAGTTTAATTAACTAAGTATAATGAAAACCTTGACATTGGTGTGGACAAATCAAGCATGCTTTTATAAGACAGTAATCAGATTTTTCTGAAAGATTTCTCGGCATATTTTTTTATGACATTTGCATAGAATTTGCCTTAAATTTATAGATTGGTATTTTTAGCATATTTCTGACTAAGTGATTAAGTATTTTTCATAAAATGTATTTTCAAACAGTGACAGTGTTTAAAAAAGTGAAATGCAATAATGGCGGTAAAAGGACTGTTATGTCCAATAAAAGGGTCCGGTCCACATCGTCTGATTTAGTTCAAGACCTGAATACAGTACTTACGATAGGTTTGGCCAAACAAGGTAAAGGATTTTTTTGCTCATTTATTGGAACAGTTGTACAATTTATAGTAATTAAGTGGTCTGTTTTCTACTATTTTCTGTTTATTTAGGGCGGTATTGTCTAAGAAAATTCGAGACAAGGGTAAGGCCACCTAAAAAGGCTTCTTCTAGCAGAAAAAAAAAGTTTAAATACGAGAAAACTCGTAAAAATTGTCTTGACTTGTAATTTGACAATTCAAAGGTCATAACTAAAATACATTTGGGTATCACGGCGATAAGTTACGACTTTTTATTCATATTATTATCATTAATCTTACCCTTTGCAGGCAAGTCACAAACAAGGCACATCAGAGTTGTCTTAACCGTTTCTCTAAATCTAACATTAAGGGCTCATGTACACGATGGCCGCCGCCGCGCCGCGGCCGCCATTCGCTATTCCGCATTCGGCGGCCTAGTGTACATGAGGCCTAAGTAGATGTTACAGCTAATACTAGTATACATTATATGACTAATAATTTTTTACTTTAAATCTATGTAAAAATAAAATGCTCTCTTTTTTCTATCCAAAAATCGAATACATTTAGTCATGTTCCAAACCATCATCAAAAGTTATATTTTCTTCTGTCGAGCCATTGTCTCTTTGCAAAAGCATTAGAAAGCATGTTTGTATAAGTAAGTAAAATATAATGCTCGGCAGTCCTCTTGCTTGAAACTGGGCTTGTAAGCTCCGACCGCGTGCAAGAAAAAAATAGGCATAAAAAGAAC
>JAPNUC010000083.1:0-15928 GCA_028554685.1 Agrotis ipsilon | reverse complement strand
TATCGCCAAATTACGACTGTGGCCAGTACGTGGGTGCCAGATACCGGCGAATTTATTGCAAACACCCATGATGGCCGATACGCTGGGCAGCACGTTCGGACGGGACCAAGAAGGCTGACCGCGGGTTGATGACGGACCTGCATCAGCGCAAGGGCCCTGAACCAGCCCCGAAGCCCGGCCGTGCGCCACGCCATAAATGCGCATGGAGACAACTGCCCGAACAGAGCCACGCCCGCCGGCACACAAAAACCAGAAGCCCCGGATAGACCCGGCGCAACCTATGACGGGCGACAAATGATGCGGGAATGGAGAACAGGAACTACGACAGGTGAAGACCAGAGCACCAGAAAGGCCGCTGGACCGTCCTTCCAGGGAGAACGCAACCCGGACAAATGAGATCAGCGGCCCGTTCAGCCAGGTCACAAAACCACCCATTCATGAAGAAGATGGCGGCGGCAAGACCAAGTGGACAAGGACACGTATGAGCAAGTTCACCAGGCTGTCCGCGGACGGTTCATGTCACTTCGGCTCCACAGGCCTGATCGTACAGGCCAACGAACTGTGTCGATTGCGAAAGAATAACTGCGCTCGGAGCCCGTGGAAGCAGCCCGTGCGGATTTTTTCGTACTGCACAGGCAGAAAACTGTCAGAAAGCGGATCTGGCAGGCCCTGTTCCTCAAGCTGGCGCAGAAGCGTTTTCCCCCCCCACGCCGCTTCGGGCTACGGGATGAGGCAGTAATAGCGGGATGGTCGCTGTAAGCATAGTGCCGGAGAATGCAGCTTTGCTTGTTCCGTGCCTTCGTAATGGCCACGCCACTGCGCAGGCTGGCGTCATGATCCGTTCCATGACCGCCCGCAGGCTTTCCGTGCGGACAAAAAGGAAAGAGCGGATGCTGGTTCCAGCCCATACAGGGCTTCACGCAGGGCCAAAGGTCAGACCTGTTCCGACCTTCAGGAGCAGGGAAGCCGTCTTCTTACAAGCGCGCGCAGGGCGGAGAGGGGCTGATAATCGGGGTCCGAAATGGGATTCGAAGATCTGGCCCGGCACTCCCCTGTCAGCGTGGCCGAGGGGATTGCGCGAGTGGCCGGTCGTAAATCACGACATCTTCCAACCAATTCCCCACACGGGGTGGGCCGGCGAACGACAGGCCCGATCACACGGTTCCAGGACGTCATTGCCCAGAAAACGCGGCGGAACAGCCGTTTTCGTGCACCTGAAGTGTGGCAGTGGCAGCGTCCGGAGGAGGTCGGCTCCAGATGATCCAGAGCCTCAGCGCACCGCCTGGAACAGGCACTTCGTTTCCAATGAATAAAACGGCCTGGCCGGGAGCCGCGCTTTCAGCACGCTTTGCAAGGGCGCAGGCGCGTTCGGCAACGGTTTCATCGGAAAGCGCAACGGTTCGCCCGCGCCAGGCCCCTGATGAATCAAGATGGCAGCCAGTTTGACGAAGCCCCGCTTTCCGCAACGGCTTCAATCAGGGTCAGGGCCTTTTCCATGGCCTCCTGAGGGGGGCAGGGAATTTCCATGGCTTGGGCCCAAGATGGTCACCACCAAGGGAGAAAAAGATGGGCGGGCAGCCGACCTTCGCAGCAATGCCAGCACAAGATCCCGGAAATTGCCGGGGTATGCCAGGATAACCCCCATCATGATTAAAACTGATTGCAGGGGTCGCCTCGATAGGACAGGCCGACCGGTTATGGCCGCGCGCGGCAATGCGGCTTCCGCACCAGCGGATGCGCGGAGCAGACGGGAGGCCCAGGACCACTTGCGCTGTGCGGAGGGTGGACGGCGGGTCATGGGCCTGTTTGGGACGAGGTTCAGGGAAGGGGAAAATGCCACTGATCAGGCGATTTCGTCCACGACTTTGGTGAGATGACGCGGCGCCAGGGTATCAAGTCCCTTGGAAACGCGGACATATTCACCGAAAAAGCTGAAGCACGGGCAGAACCACCAAACGGACGGAAACATCTGCGCCTTCCTTCCACGGACAAGCGCGGGACTGTGCCGGGACCGCGAGGGCCCAGAACGCGGCACCCTTGGTGCATCAGGATCCTTGGCGAGAATGCTTTCTTCTTCCAGGCGTGTCAGGATGTACAGGAAAACGACGGAGTGAGCTGTCATCAATAAGCTGATCGGGCCGTGACGGTATTCTAGCGGGGATGATGGCGTCTGTCTGGCTAGGCTCATTTCCTGGAAGCTTCAGGGCGCCTTCGCGTGCAACACCATAAGCGCACCAAGCGCCCCGGGGAACACGAAATGGTGGGGGGCGACCGACCTTCGATCAGCGCTTTGAGCTGTGAGTCGGCCCTCGTTAAGGAAGCTCTTCGGCAGCCTTTGGTCGTCTCACGGTGTAACGGCAATACCCGCATAACGTAGACCCATCAGCAGCATCAGACTGGCTGATGCCCGTCATGACGAATCCCTTCTTCAGCGTGCGGTTCAGGCAGAACAGTCTCGTCCGCGTTTTTTTCCAGGCTCGTGTCCTTCCGCAACAGCGTGAAACGCACGCGTGACGTGCAGTCCGTTCTTGCGTCTCGATGGGCAGCGGCGCCACGGTTTCGGGTAAACACTGGTCGGGGAAAGCGCCAGAATGTTCGGGCGAATATTTGAGGGCACGTAGTCATGGCGGCGACGGGCCATTCATGGCCCGCGACAGCGCGGGAGAACACTAGTGTGCGTTCAGGCTGGCTGAAAATTGGGAGCCCGCGATATGGAAGGATGTGCCGCAGCCGACACACGACTGTCACGGTTTCAGGGTCCGGGTGGACATCCCGCATGTCCACCTTGTTCCAGAGGGGAAACTGTCGCGAATCCCGCTTCGGGTAGCGTTCATGAGAAAAAGAGGGCCTTTCAGGAGCAAGTCCCGCAGCGCCCCAAGCGTTAGGGCAAGAAATGTGATCCAGGGAACGCATCAGGGCGCCCATCCAGCTGAGGGCCGCAGTCAGGCGACCGCCCCCGATAGGAGGTAAGTGCGGAGAGAACAGGGCGTACCGACCTTGGCGCCGCCGATGGCGTTGCGCAGGGGAAACGGACTTGAGCGGGCCACCTGCGTAGCTCCAGGCAAGTTCTTACGTCCGGCATTTTGGTTCGGGCAGCCCGAAATGCACGCCAGTTCGGCTGGCGGCAGTATTCAGAAGGGCCGCGGCGGGTATGCAGCCGTTTTCAGCCAATGTCGAAACATGGCGTGCCAAGGCGGCAACGGCGGAAAGCAGGGGGGGTGCCTCCAGATGCCGCTACCATCAAGAAGGGGCAGGGGGGCACCAGCTTTGGACCGAAGGCAGACCCATGGCCTTGCAAAAACGGCTACAGAAAAAGCGGAATCCTTCGTGTTTCGGCCACCAGAATAGGGGTCAGAAGCGTTAGGCATTGCGGCCGATTCTGATAGGCGCTTCCGTCATCGCCAAAAACAGGCTTCCCCATCCGCCGACGCGGGCAATGCTGGACCTCGCCATCCGAGGCCCAGGGGCCCATGGAAACCAGTGCCAGACAGGGACAAGCACCCCACGGTTCGCCACCAAAACAAGCAGCGGAAACAGGCTATCCACATCGTCGTCAGGGAATAGGTGATTTGCCAAGACTCTCCGAAACAGGGCGTCTTCTTGTCGTGCGCAGAGTGTTGCGCTTTCACAGTAACATGAGTCCCAGAACCAAACGGGCTGTGTCGAGGTAGGGAAGTAACTGGAGACAGCCCCGTCAAAAACCGTCTCCGCCAAAGCGGCCCCCTGATCGGACGGATTTGTGCCCACCGGTCTGCCTCAAAACATTGGCGATTGTGACGTCAGAGTTGAGCCCACAAGAAGGGTCTTGCTGCCGCCACCTGTCAATGCTGCGTTAAGGTTCAGTCACGGCAAAAATTTCCGGGGCCATTTGATTTCCTTTTCGAATATGGAACAGGTCGTAACGAGGTCATGTAAAAGTCAATCTTTGTGATCGAAACACGTCCAATTTCGATCCTTTCAGCAGTGATTCCCAAAAGCCTGAGCGTGACTAGAGTGGCTGCGTCATGGGCCCACAGGGGAGAAAGCGACCTGGATTCCGGACAGTCTGACGCAGATCCGTCACTACTTTACCTGAACGGCAGGACACCTGGCGTTCACGAACTGGCCCTGAGCAGGTCGATGCAAAATCGCTTGCCAACGATCAGGGCGTGGGGAATCTCCAGCGCTGGAAGAGCGCGTATCGTCATCGGACGCATGGTGGGGAGTCCCTTGCCGGTCTGTTGATCGTGAGGTGGCGTTTGAAACCCGCGAAAATCAGGCCTGATCATAAGCGGCGATATTGGGGATGAGGCTTTTTCCTGTCGGAAGCGCGGATTCGGCGGTCTGTTTTCGATGCGGGAACGACGTGTTGCAGCTCGCCCGGCGCCTGCGGATCGACCCGATGCCACCCCTGGGACGGTTTTTTCTAACAACATCACGGTGTCAGAGGCGCTGAGTGGAGTTGAAGGCGTCGAAATGATCCTTCTGGGTGGCCGTCTGCGTCATGCAAACCGTAGCCTTGTGGGGATTCTGGCGGAACAGGCCATCGAAAATCTCTGGTTCGATCAGGTGTTTCTTGGTGCCAGTGCCGTACAACCTGACGATTACGATTTCGACCCCGGATGGTGAGGAAGCCCAGTCTGAACGCTGCCATGATGCGGCGTACGGAAGAGTGGCTTCCTTCTCGTAGACAGTATGAAGTTCGGGCGTCGTTCTACCTACAAGGTTGGACATCTGGACCAGTGTCCTGCGTCTTTACGGATACGGAACTGGACCCAGGACAGGGTTCAGGCGTTGCGGGAGCGCGGGGCACAAGCTTGTTCTTGCCGGGCATGCAGAAGGAAACAGCGATGACACTGAATGATCCGCGGATTATAGCGGAAGTTGAGCCTCTGGCTGATCTTTATGAAAAGGCGCTCGGAGAAAAACGATCTTCAGACGCTGGATGATCTCTTTTACGACGGACCAGAGACAGTTCGTTATGGCGTTGGCGAAAATCTGTACGGCATTGAGGAAATTCGTGAGTTCCGAAAGAAGCGGCCCGGCGGTTCGCCCTCACGAGATGTTCTGCGGCGTGTGATTACAACGATCGGCCAAGATTGCGGGCTGTCGTAGATCTGGAGTTCCAGCGAAAGGGCGGCACGAAAATTGGGCGTCAGAGTCAGGACATGGTTTCGTACACAGAACGGCTGGAAAATTCTCGCTGCCCATGTTTCCCTGATGGCAGACATATCCTGAGATTGCCTCTAAAGGAGCGAAAGTGGCGTCATGAGCGTCAGAAGATACCGAAATCAAGGTCCTTGCCGCCGCTAACGGGCTTGCGATTCCTACCGAATTCCATGAGGGCGTGCGTATAAACCTCGACCTTCTGCGGTCGTACGCGACGCTGATTGAGGGGCATGGACCTGTCCGACCGACTTGAGCCAGCTTTCGAGTACGAGCCATGAGCGGTCTGCAGTTCCGGACCGCTGGATATCGCCGCAAAGGTTCGGGGTGGCGACATTTCTGCGACTGAAGCACCAAAGCCGTCTTGCGGATATTGCCCAGCGCGATGAGAGGGCCTGAATTGCGTTACGCGGCCGGTTGACGGATCGTGCCCTGGAGGCTGCGGCTTTGGGCGGGTGGATGCTGCTGTTGCGGAAGGTGTGATCCGGGAGCGCTGGGCAGGTGTGCCGTTCGGGATTCAAGGATTCTGTCGATGTGGCCGGTCAGGTGACAACGGCCGGATCGAAGGTTCTGGCCAATGATCCGCATGAAAGCGGGATGCTGCCCTGTGTCAAGCGCCTGATTGATGCGGGGGGGGCGCCAGTCCTGTGCGCTGACGAATATGGGAGAGGTTCGCCTAAGGGTTTGCAAAGGACAAAAGCCCATATGGTGTCACGCGGAACCCACACGATCCCACGGATCATCTGGCGGGGCGGATCTTCGGGGGGATCTGCTGCAGGGGGTTCGGCACCGTCTGTTTTCGTTGAGCCTGGGTCTGACACAAAGGGTATATTCCGTGTTCCGGCTTCTATGTGCGAATTTGGGGATTGCGTGCGACGCAGGGACCGACTGCCGGGTTGAAAGGGAGTTATCCGTTTGTTGCCAGCCTCGATACTGTTGGGTCCGTTTGCAGACAGTTGCGGGCGGGTTTGCGCGCCTGTTTCGAAGCGCTGGTTCAGACCGAAAACGCTCCTGTCGATGTCGGGGCGCTGAAAGTGGCTCGTCTGGGCGGATGGTTCGGCGAGAACTGTCGGCTTAACGATGGCAGATGCTGTGGACGCATGGGCGAGCGTCTGGGAGCCACACGAACAGTTCGACCTGCCCGGAAAGTGGGCCCCGCGCGCGGGCGTCGGAATTTGTCATCAGTGCATCGGAAGGTGCGGCTCTTCATCTGCATCGGTTGCGCACCCAGGCACAGGATTACGATCCAGCCGTTCGCGATCGCCTTCTGGCCGGTGCGCTTTTGCCCGCATCCCTGATTTTTCAGGGCCCATAGCCGGCGGAACTGGTTCCGTGCCGGCTGCCATGAGGCCTTGCGGATGAGGGATATCCTGCTGGCTCCAGCCCGTTGTGGGGGAAGCACGCGTTTTGATAGCCTTTGATTGGGAGGTGGGGCGGCAAGTGGTTTCGGCACGCGCGAACCTTGGGCTTTATACCCAACCGCTTACACTGGCAGGTTTCCCGGTTCTGACGGTCCCTATGAAGACAGCGGGCCTTCCATTGGGGGCACAGCTTATTGCGCGCCCTGGCCGGGAAGATCTGCTGCTGGCTTCTGGGCGAGGTCCCTGGAACGGGACGGCAGAGCCTGATCGTCTTGGTCTGAGGATTAAAAAGAGAGGGCGTCATTGAGGCGGCTCTCTTTCCAGGGTCTTAACCAGCGCGACAGCCCCCATCAATTTTTGTGCTCGGGTCTGGTTCGCGGGGCCCTCCAAAAAACGTCCATTGCTGTGGCGAACGATCGCGCCCGCATGTCCCATCACAGAGGACAGAGACGGAAGTTCTTCAATGACGTGGCCCGCCTTGTGGAGCGCCTGTACGACCTCCGGTGCAAAACCCGGCTCCAGTTTCAGGGAATGTGCTTTCTTCGCCCCATGTCCGGGCCCAGCAGCCAGCGCGGACGGCAAATGGCCTCCTGCAATGGGCACACATAGAGGGCCATATCGGCTGAAAAATCCGCCCGCCTGTGTCTGTGGCTGTCCTTCCCCACCCATTGTTCCGTAAACCATTGTGCGTCCGTCCTTCAGGCGAGCAGCGGCAGGATTCAGGGTATGGAATGGTTTGGAACCCGGAAGCAGGCAGTTCCAGCCTGAGGGTTGAGACGGAAAGATGTTTCAGCCCCACGGTTCTGCCAGAACAGACCACTTTGCGGCAGCATCACACCGGAAACCGAACTCGAAATACAGACTCTGGATCATGCTGACTGCGACGCCGTTGCTGTCAATCGCGCCCATCCACGTCGTATCGCCCCACTGGGTTTCTTCGGTCCAGGGGAAGGCTTCGGTCATCGAAATGCGGGCAGCCATGTCATCAAAGGCGTTCTGATCTGCCAGAAGAGCGCGAATGTCGGCTTCAGCGGTAGAGGCGACCCCGTCCAATTTCGCGGTTGCGATACCGGAAGGCCTGGTTGGTGGCCTCGATCAACCCTGAAGATGGGTTCAAAGGTTTCCGGGCCCTTTATGGTGGGAAAGGCGTCTTCCAGGGTCAGAATTACAGCGGACCCTGCGCCTTGTGTGGGAGGCGCCATATTATAAAAGGCGTGCCCAGAGAAGTCTGGACTTCCAGAGGGGCTTTTTGACTTCGGCCTGATGGTCAGGAAGTAGTCCAGACGGAGAGGGTCTGCCTGCGACCTTCGAGATCGGCGGCCATCCCTTGGCCAGATCGCCTTCATTAGAAGCTCCGTAAGCCATTCTGCACAAGGATGAGGAAGCGTGGAGGCAAAGGACAGGAGGGGGACGTCTGGATGATTCCTTATGACCATGGGGTATCCCCCGGAAGGCAGGTGGCGCGGAACGTTGATAACCACGATAGTTCAGCCTGTTTTGACTTGAGAAGACCCGCTTCACTCTCGGGGAACCACGCGCCTGTGCTGGCATAATGGACTGGCATCGCGCAGAAGTCGCTCAAGGGGCAGATTGGGCTGAGTCCTGCGCTCTCCTTCAGTTGCGCTTCCCAGCAAGAGGGAACCGTTCCCGCAAACCGTATTGTGCCAGACCGCACCCCAACGCCAGGGATGGACGCTTGTGCCCAGCTGGGCATTACAGATCGGCGCGGGGTTGAGTTGCGTGGCAAGGCGGCCCAACGCATCAATCGCGATCGTTTTTTCCCTTGGGGGGGGGTATGAAATCACCCAAAACCCATTCCACGAGGACCGGTCATGTGCGGGTAGACAGCGGCCAGGGCCGCGGGGGGCGGTTGAGACCACAGCTTCAATGGCCGTACCGCCGTCTTTCAGAACATCAAGGCCGCCTGACTGGCCAGATGGTGAGGGGATGTCACCATCCCACGGAGAGAAGTTGGGTGTCTGCATGGGAAATACCGCACGAGAGGAGGGGGAGGGGCCCGAAGGGCGGGAAATTGTCCACACCAGGCGTTCGAATCAGGAGGTCTTCCGGCCCGTGGCTGTTTGAATGGCGCGTCGCGGGCGATAAAATCGACGCCCGGAATAGGCGGGGTAGACTGAGAGTGGTTAGACGGAGAGGGCAAATCGTTCCGATAAGGAAGCTGGGTTGGGGCTGTGACGCCATAGCCAGCGCGCACCGCAGCAAGAATGGCGCTGGATTGCTGCTGATGAAAGCAATATGCCAGGATGCCCAGCCACGATTAAGAGCCCCTCAATGGCAAGACGCCCTCGTGACGCTGCCTTCAGGAAAGGTCACGAGGGGGAGGGACGCGCCTTTTTCCGGCGGATTCTTCCGCGTCCAAACCATCTCAACTCTTCCGTCCAAGAGCTTCTGGCCATGCCGTTTCGGACGGACCGACGGCATCCCACAAAGCCCGATCGATTTCGTCGTTTTCCAACCGCGTGTCAACGATGCGTGAGGGCCAACGGTCATGGTGATCTGAAGGGACGGATGGGCGGCACGGAACGTTCCCAGGATTTCGGGAAACCGCGTCAGGAGCAGATCTTCCGTGACGCCCAGACAAATCCGTGCACGCGGGATGCCTTCCCGAAAATAGGCAAACAGGCTGACTTTCAACCTGCAGCAGTCGCTGGCCCAGCGAAAACAAGAGCTGTCCCGTCCTCGTCAGCTTTAAGCTTTTGTGAATGCGGGCAAGCAGGCGCGTATTCCAAAGCTGTTCCTCAAGTCGTGATGGACATGCGACTGATGGGTGGGACTGGCTAAGGGCCGAGCGTCTGGCTGCGATGTGAAATGCAGGGTTTCTGCGACCGCCAGAAAGGGAACGCAGGTGCATGGGATCAAGATGCGTTTTGATCTTTCATGCGAAATGTGAGGGTAGTTTATCATGCGGTCAACTTGATCTGATGCCGTTTATTGAGCGCAACAGTTTCCTGACAAATATGATTCCTTACGGCGGAGGACAGAATGACAGTTCACGGAGCCGCGCCGTTCAACGGTGTCGCACCCCTTGTTGAACCCCTTTCAGCGAGTGGGGGGACGCTGCGTCAACTTTTCCGTTACTGGCTCGGAAACATCTATCGGCATACGCTCGCCCAGGTCCAGATCTGGAGATGGAGGAGGGGCGGGGGAATGTCTGTCCGGACGGACGCGTTGAGCAATCTGATCGGCCGATATGAAGGACAGATCCGGCTTCAACGGCGCTTGTGATCGGCTCTCATCTGGATACCGTGCGCAATGGTGGAGCCTTTGATGGCAATCTGGGCGTGATGCTTGGAATTGAGCTGGTCTCTGCACTGCATGACAATAATGAGCGCCTGCAGTTTCCCATTGAAGTCATTGGCTTTGGGGGGGGGGGATGAGGAAGGCTCCCGATTTTCCAATCCCCATGATCTGGTCCCGCACGGTGACAGGATCGATCACGTCAGCCGCAAGGGGTGACGGATGCGCATGGCCATGACTGTTTCAGAGGGCTATGAATTGCATACGGTCTCGATCCGGCAAGGTTGAAAGAGGCTGCGCGTCGCCCGGAAGAGATTCTGGCGTTCCTTGAACCTGCATATGAACAGGACCATGCCTCGAAGCGGCTGACAGGCCCCTTGGGCGTTGTAACGGCGATTGCTGCAACAGACGCGCCAGCGTGGGGTCGTCAAAGGACAGGGGCTGATCATGCCGGGACGACGCCCATGCTTCTGGCGCCGGGACGCTCTGGCCGGGGCCGCCGAAAGATTTTGGCGGTTGAGAAGCCGCGGTGCTGCAGGGACAGGAATCAGATGGCGACTGTCGGGAGATGGATATTGCTCCAAACACGGGTCCAATGTCATTCCTGGCGATGTGTGGTTCTCGCTGGATATGCGTGCAGCTTCCGATGATGTGCGGAAACAAAACAGTCTCGTGGCAAGAGATCCATGCCGAATCCGGCAGATTGCCGAACGCGTGGACTGGACGTTTCATTTTTACCGACACCGCAGGAGCTCGCGGGCTTCAGCTTGATCTCCAGAAAAATTATGGCGCAGTTTTGCCAGCCGCCATTGAAAAAGTAACCGGGCAAACCCGCCTCCTCAAATTCTGAAGTGGTGAGGACAGACAGATGAGTCATGACGGGATTTTGCCCGATGGGTATGCTGTTCATTCGCAGTCCGGGTGGGTTGAGCCACCATCGGATGAAACGGTGATTTTGGAGGATGTCGACTCGCCCACCGCGCCATGCTTGCTTCGTCAAGGAATTCCAGTCATGAGCATGGACTTATCCCAGATTGATCCTCACTTCGCGCTATGATGGGTGATTGGCCAGCCAACGTTCATCCGCGTATCCTGCGGGCCATGGCAACGGATGTGATCGGGCAGATGGACCCGGAAAATGACGGCATACTGGACGAAAAACATGGCGCTGGTCGGAAAGGTTCAGACGAAGAACACTGGACGATGCTGGTCAATGAGTTCGGCCCGTTCCGCAATTTCTATTTTTTGGAAGCTCTGGTGTCGCTGGTTTTCACCGGGCTGAAGGTGGTGATTCCGCGAATTGGCCGGTTAGGTCTGTTGCCTGGGGACGGAAACGTTCATCGGGTGGCGGTTTTCCCTGCCACAATTGATGTTTGAATGGGGGCAGGTTGTCGATCCGGCGCGGTTGAAGCGGCGATTATTGAAACACCAGCAGGGGACTGGTCGCGGCAGTTTTTCACGGTGATACGTCACGACGACAGCCCGCCACTCGCTGGAAATCGGCGCCATCTGCCGTCGCCATAAAGTTAATGTTCTACGTGGATGCGACGGCAAACGCTGGGCGGCATGGAGTTCAAGACGGGACGCGTTGGAACATTCGACGTCGCCAGGAGGTCTTGCCAAAAGTGCCTTGGTGGGCGCCCGGGCTCGGCACGCCCATCACGCTCTTGACCGTGCCGTAGAGGCCATTTTGCGTCGTGCCATGATGAGGGGCCGGGATTGCGACAGGTTCGGCACAGGGCGATGGACCGGTCATCCAGTCGACTATTTCGATTCTGGGCGATGCTGATGAATTACTGGTCTCCGGCCCGGATGAACCATCACACCGAAGCGGAACCTCCATGCTTATGCCTCGCGCGAAGCCGCCAGGGATTGTGGTTGAGGAGGTGTGCAGGTGCGGGTGAGCGCATACCGTGGCCGGCGGCGCCATGGTGGCTGGTCTGCGGCGATGGGCCTGGTGTTTATGGTGACGATCAACGGCGCATGGCAAATTTGACAGGTGTGTGGGTGCCAGGAGGGTGTGGACAATGCGCGCGTCCGGGAAACGATGCGCAAGGATTTTCGAGATCGAGATCGTATCCTCTTTTGGTCGCTGACAGGCAAGATCTGGCGGATCGGTTGCCATGGGCGTGAATGCGCAGAAGCACAAGGTCTGCTCACGCTCTCTGCCTTCGAGGCGGTTGCTCGGGGTGAGGGCGTCAAGCCTGCCGCGTGGTGCTGGTGTCGATGGCGCGCGTTGCGGCGTGGGACGCAGCCTGAAGGGCATTATTCTTGAGGGTGGTTCTGGGCGACCTGAACACTTTTTCTTGCCGCCACCGCTTTCCCTGTGACGCGATGGCCCAGGCGGCGGCGTTCGGCTCTTTCTCCGAAACGCAGCGTTCTTCATAGCTTTCTTCGATATGCTGAGACTGCGTTTCTGCTTGTCCGTATAGGCCGACTTATCTCGCGTGGTATGAGGATACTCATGAAAGCGCGTTTGCGTTCAGGTGTACGAAGGTGGCCGGCCAGTTTCCCCAACTCTGCGGCAAAGCAGCGCCGTTTTCACGGAAATATGAGTATTTTTTAAATTTTCAGGGCTTGCAAAGAAAAAAAATCGTCCGCTAGAACGCGCCTACCTCGATGGTAGCGCCGGGGTAGCTCAGCTGGTAGAGCACGTCATTCGTAATGATGGGGTCGGGAGTTCGAATCTCTTCTCCGGCACCATCGAGGTCTTCCTCAAAAATTCAGCCGCACTCTAGCAGTGGCCAAGTGCTGCAATAGTGAAATTTTTGTCATATTATTTCAAAAAATAATCCTTCCGCAGCGTGGCAAAATCGTACGAAATGGTTCTACCTTGATCTTCGCATCTGAGCGTAAGCCATGATGTTGCGTGCTGCAATGTCCTCTGATGGCTCCATGCGCTAGGGTAGGAAGCGTCATGGACTGACGTTTTCACAAGGCCTCTGGCAAGAAGCCGTCAATCCTCCCCGGACGTCCCAGAAGCCTCACGACTATCTTCACGGGTAGAGGGGCTGCATGAGTGTTCGGTTCTGCGGCCTGTTTCCAGCGTGTTCCGAAAGCTAAAAAAACCCGGGTTTTTGGCGGAATGTCGCGGTGCGGATCACAGATTGTCCGACGACGAAAAAACACCGTCATCGGAGCTCCTGCGGCGTTCTGTGTGGCCATCGGTGCCTTATATGTGGCTCTGCTGGATCAGCCGCTCATGACCCTGAATTGTTTATGGGCGGGAAACACGGTTCGCCCTGATGTCCGGACCGATAGAGCTGAGCTACCAAGGGTATATACCATGAGCCTCCCGCGTGGGGCTTACAAAACACTGGCTATGCCCGGCGTTTGTAATTGTGTCTAATGGCGGCTGTTCTTTACGGCGCTTCGCGGCCTCATATGCCGGACTGGGCCCCTAGACTTTCTTGACTGGTTAAGACCGTTGCGGGGCTGTCGATGGTGAAGTGTATTGTTCTGGGTGTGCTCGTGCCTATACAAATTGGTTGACCTTGCTCGCGTGGATCTACAGCAGGGCGGTTTATCTTCTGGTGGCATGATGCTGACAATGGCGCGATGCGACTCACACTTTTGACGATGAGCTGATCTGGAAACAAACGGGATTTGCGCAACAAAGGTAGATGGTCATCGCGGCAAAGGGGTGAATGTGCGCAACTCGATGGCATAAAGAACCCGTTGCCTCCGGTCGAACACATTGCGCCCTGTCATGCCTGTGGATTGGTCGTAGCTTTCGGACCATGCGGTTCCGCAGGAAGAGGAATATGGGAGGACTGCCCTTAGTGTGACAGATCCTTCGTCGCAGGAAACGCCAAGGGGAGTTTGGATTCTGCGAGCTGCTTTTGGTTGCGGGCATATCTTTTATATCCGGCCAACATGATTCCGTCATGCTTACACGAAAGTGGGGGGCATGTGCGCCGAGTACGATCATCGTGGTGTTGATTGAAATGTGGCAGGCGGATGATCCCGCTTTCGCTGCTGGTGCTGTTTGCCAGCATTACCGTACCGAGTTCTGAAGTTCTGGCGCTGAGTTTCATGATTATCAGTACCAGCTCAGATCGCGCTGGGAAGCTTCCGCTGCTTTGGGAAAATGTTCGCCTGGTGGAATCATTGGCCGATGGTCGATGATCGACGTGTATGATTTCCATTCTTGCGCTGTGCGTGCATTTCGATTTCTGGCTAAGGTCACAGGCCGATCCCGGGATGATCGTTTTGCACTTGTGGTCATTTCACAATTTTGCGGTGAACTGTTGATCGCGAAAGCATGTGGGATGCGGCGGGACTGAATCAGTTTGCCTGAGGATGCTGCTGGGCAGATTCGTCCGGATGCACCGATTCCTGATGGGCCTGCCCCGTCTTCCGATACCTCATATGGAGTATGAACGCGCGTGAGCGATTCCCGAAATGACTCGGGCAGCAGGCCGGCCATTGCGGAGGAAGCTCCGGTGCGTCGTACCGCTTTTTCTCTGATTCCTGCCTGATTCCCCGTGCTGCAATTCTCATATCCGGATGCTTGCCTGGAAGCATTTTGCGACGCGCGGCCCGGAAATCACAATCCACCTTCGATACGGTGACGGGCTGACGCCAGGTCAGGACGAGGTGAAGCCTAAAGCTGTGATTTGGGTCGGTTCCAGGAATTACCCTGAGCAAAGACATGGCGGCATGTGAAACGTCAAGTTCAGATGATGCTAACAGCGCTCATATCCTGACAGACAACACACGATTCTGGGTTGTTCGTCCCCGGATCAACGGAGCGAGCATCACAGGTCTGGATACGTTGATTTCCGGTGCCTACATCGCCATTGATCCTGGAACGCCCAATGGGCATTACCAAACGGAGTTCCGGGGCTTGAAGCGGTTTCCTGGAGTGCGGTTCGGATCAGCCTGGAACGGACATTCTGGCTGAGGTGTCACCTGCTCTTGGCTCGCTGGGGCAGGGGGCTCCAGTCTTCTTCCGTGATGTGCCTGTTGGCGAAGTTCTTGGCTACACGATGCCCCCCGGCGGAGAGGGGCCCATCGTCATACAGGTTTTTGTCAAAGCGCCTTATGATCATTACCTGCGGACAGATAGTCGGTTCTGAATGTGTCAGGTATTCAGGTTGGGCTCGGTGCCGGTGAGTCTGAAGGTGCAGATGCAGTCCATTCAGGCGCTGTTCTCTGGCGGTGTTGCGTGTGTGTTCTGAGGTCAGCATTCGCGTCCATTCAGGCCTGTTCTCTGGGGTGTTGCGTTCGGGTTGCCTGATGTGTGGGAGCTTGCAGACCTTGTCGCGCCGTCCATTCGTTTTTCAAGTTTGTATACGAGTCAGGAAGACCAGACCAGGGCGCGCGTTACCATCAGCGTCTGCCCGGTCGCACTTCCATCGATACGTCTGTAAAGGGGCTTGCAGCGGTAGCCAAGTCAGCATGTTTCTGTTTGCGGTAGGGAAACGGTTACGGCCGTCAAGCTGCAGATTCCTTCGCCGCAGGATAAGCCGCGCGTTCGGGTGGAAATGCAGATCGAACCCGAGAGGTTATTGATGCAGCGACATGAGACACGGAGCCAACTCGCGCAGGCCAAGGAATATCTTGCAGCTTTGTGGGCCAAGGCTATGCGAGCGCATCGGGCAGATGCCAGATACTGAAGGGAGAGTCTTAGATGGGGATCCAGTTAGTATCAAGAATGGGCAAATACTTGGAATGACCTACGAAGGCGATGTTGCAATCATGCCGAGCCAGCCTGGCGGGGTTGATGGCATTATGGATTCCGTCTCGACGATTACGGACAAGATTGCTGCCATGCCGCTCAACCAGATAGGGGAGCACGTAAATGACTGATTGCTCATGCTGACGGGCGGACTGAACATGTCGCGAAGTGAAGCAGTCTCTGGGAGTTGCGCATTATCTTCACAGCTGGTATACGCTTGACCCAAGAAAGTACAAAAGCACCTGCCGGAGATTCGGGCATATCTGCAGGGGACGATGAATAACGCTCAGCTATATTTCCGGAGTTGGTGGCGCGATCTCGGCACTTATCGCCGCCTTTATGGCGAGATCACCCAGATGGACAAACAGATGATCGGGTCACTGAGTCTTTGAGGGATTATTCTGCAACCATCCTTCGCACTTATTACGGCCGCACGAACTGACCCAGGCCAAAGTTCGTCTTCTTTATATTCGTTTTGATG
>JAPNUC010000082.1:0-14406 GCA_028554685.1 Agrotis ipsilon | reverse complement strand
TGTCTAGGTTACATCAATAAAAAACAAGCCTTGGATTGAATAATGAAACTAGTAATGTAATGTCTTATTGTAATAGTAAATTGGTTTAACCCAGCTTTCTACCTGAAAATAAAATAAGGTCGACCCTAGAAGTTCATATATTATAACGGATATTATTTAACCATTCGTAAACTGTACTGAAATAATTATACATATCTATAATAATGTACCGTGGAAAATTTAAAAAAAACAAAGTCATAAAAAGCGGGAACATGATCCTGCTGTTGGATTTCCATGGTTAGGGGCTAACAAGGCACAAAGGTTTGAAAATCAATAGCTGTTTGTCTCCTCGCCCATTTCGAATTTCAAAAAGTTGAACCTCTATAGGTTATTTGATAATTGTTTTGGGGTTAAATTGATGAAATATGGTGTTTACAATATTTGCTTTATGTAAGTTAAATTTATATAGTTTCGATATTTACAGATGCTTGTTTTTTTCAAAAAAATATTGTACAATGAAGAGGAGATTACACACAGGGAAGGGATTGAAGCGGGTTATGGGCGGAGGGTACCTTCCGCCCAGCAGTGGGGGACCAACGTAGGGGATAAAAAAAAAAAATTGGCGAGAGACGTAGATCTGATTTCAATGTTCCTTTCGCTTATTGTAAGGAATTCGGGCGAGGAAAACCGATACCATCGATCGCCCGGGGGGGCCGCTGGCGGATTTTTTCTTTATGGTAAGAAGGTGGATTCTCGGGCGAGTACGTCCTGTGGAACAAGATTTATTTAATAATGCACCAAAACCTTTTTTTAAAAATACTATTTTAAGGTTTATTTTTGATTTAAAATGGAAAAAACAAAAAAACCGAAAATGTTTATCAAAATATCTAGTTGGGCCTAGAATGATCTGAATATGGATACTACGAGAAAGCAGGTTGTTCGGGGCGCACACCCAATTTTCGCGAGGTAAGCAAACTACGGTATATTAACCTGTGGACCCTGGAACTTATAGGCACTATTGAAGGGACAACCGTGTGATTTTAGTTCAGTACGATTCTGACAATCCCTCCTTATCCTGCTCTGGGTGGGGCGGACTCATTTGATAATTTTAACCCCCCCCCCCGCGTCTTTTAACTTTTAAAAAAAAAGGTTGTGTGTGTTTCTGCTTGTCAGGTTTATTTAATTGTTTTAACAAATTTGCGGGTTCATTGAACAAAAATAATGGTGGTCAATTAAAAAATTGTTTTACTAAAAAACATACACTAAACCGTGGGACAGACATTAAACACGACGTAGGGACCTTCAGTAAACATAATATTGCCAATACTCAGCTGTTCCGAAAACCCGCCCAGAATTTGGCAGTCAGTTTTCGATTGAAGGAATGCCCTTTCATGATGGAAATTTTTGAAATTTTTATAAAGTAAAATCTTGTTTTATAAAACAGGAGGGCATGCATTATTAAGAATTTCAAATTATTCCATTTTTTTTACCCTTTGATTCTATTATATTTCCATATTAGAGTCACTTATTTTCCCTTAATATCATTTCCAAATTATGTAAAAAAACTTACGACACAGACATCAAAAACACGATGGCTATAGTTTGAGTTGGCCAAAAAAATTACCCGATATTATTTCCAATAATTAGTTCATTATCGACCTTCGTCTCCTTAGAGCTATAAAATTTATTAAGTAACGTTATACCAATATTAATCATTTATTTGGGGTCCCTTTTATAAATAAACCACTTGTCGATTTTCGAAAAAAACACTAAAGACAAATTGTCAAATTATGTCTTACGGTGTTTTTTTTTAAAAAGAACGTAAAAACATTCCGTTTCTGAGAAAATATATTTATTAAAAGTAAAAATTTAACCCAAAATTTTCTTCGAATTTTCTAATTTTTTTTTACAAAAATGGCACGGGGGAAAAAAGAATGCGATAAAAATATCTTGTTATTTTGGTGACCAGGCTATATTGGTCGATGTATGAACGCTAGTAACTATTCGACGATTATTACATGGTGAATTATTTTAAAACGGGGACATTAGGATCATGGATGGTTTATATCCGAAACTATGAGGGTATATTGGGAAAAAAGTTGGAGGAAAAGGGAATCTCGGAGGATGATTTTTTACCGGAAAACTGAAAATGCTTTATTGGATTTTAAGTAAAAATCAATCATCCTGGGCCCTGAGTGGACAAAGTGCTGACCATCTGATTTGGAAAAAAAAAAAAAAAAAAAAAAAACACAACCCTGTATTAATTACACCCTTCGATAGTTTTCTAATGCGGATCAAATTCTGGGGAAAAAGTTATTAACATCGGATACATAAGGATTGATTCGAACGGATGATACAAAAACATATCCTTAAGAACGATATATGTGCATAGCCTGTCACCAAACAGAACACTTGTTAAAACACAACCACAATTGAGAGATAACTCGGATCAAAATAGCAAATTACTAAAAACAATTCGTTGGGAAAAAAGGCAGACTAAAAAAGGATTAGGTACTTACTTTTCATAAAATTATTATTACATTAATGGTTAGTGAAAAATCACGGGCAAGCGTTTAGAAAAAATTAATCCTAAAAATACAAAATAATAAAACAATAAAAAAAAAATTATCTTAACGGTTAAACAGTGATTTTGTGGTATCGATTAATAATTATTCGGCAGTTCGTTAATCGATAATCGATAAACATTCGTGAAAACAAAACGTTTTATAAAAAAACTTTTTATTAAATTAAAAAAATATACCAAATCACTGGTAGGAAGTTTATTACTAGAAATAAATATAAAAAGTGAACATTAAAAAGTCGTCGAAAAATTATTTATCACTGTTTTGTAAGTTAAAACAGTACAAGGGAACACGGTATTCCTGAATATTACTCTTCATAAATATAAGGGCTGAGTCTTAGGCCGGAGATTATAAAACGTCAAACTATAGTTTGAGGGCCAGGATAAGTGTGGAATAAATTCATTTGAACCCCGTTTGTACCAATTATTCAATATTTCAAAAAACCATTTCGAAAAAAGTGTAAAGGAAAAAAGTGTCCGTAACACGATTCAAACTAACGAAATCGTGGTAAGGGGCGGACCGTGACCTTTACATTTATTTTGGCCATTCGACACGATGGTTTATAATTGAAGAATTTAACGATGCATATTAGGATCAATGACCCTTTATTCCACAACTCTATATGGCGAGACTATCGTTCGACATTTTTTTCTGTCAAATCGCTCAGCCTCTGCGTCAATCGTTACCGTCAAGATGAAGAGGAAATAACCGCTTAGGTCATACCACGGTAGGTACTAAACGTAAACGTTTATAAGATTCTCTGGGCCTTACTCTTTGTACCCTATAAGGCCTTTCGGATTTTCCCAGGTGTATCTGTTAACTCGTTCAACCTTATTCTTATACTGGGACATACATGGGTTTCTTGTAACATGTAAAAAAGTGTTCTTACTACTTGAAACCATGGAACACACAACTGTTATTCGGGTTCCAATGTTCGTCGTATTATTCTTATACTGGGACATACATGGGTTTCTTGTAACATGTAAAAAAGTGTTCTTACTACTTGAAACCATGGAACACACAACTGTTATTCGGGTTCCAATGTTCGTCGTATACACCGAATTAACTATGATTAAAATACTCAGATTTTTTTTTTTTTGTTTTAGGGACATCCCGCTGGTTACCAGTCGAGTTTTAGAGACTGAGGACAGTTTGGCGACTAAACGTCCCTTTTGTCGTTTTAAGTCAGATTTAACTTTCTAAAACTGCGCATTATTTTGTCAGAGGTCAAGAGAATACTACCTAACTTCGGTTGTATTAAAACAAAAACAGACATTTCCCTACTAAACGATAAGTCAAGCCTCTTACAATCGAGTATAGCTTATATAATTGGGCAAGGGGAGTTTGTCGTAAGTTGCTAAATGTCATTGGAACGCTCTCTGAACCAATGGCTGCGTGAGACCCTGGGGTGTTAGGCTTTTGTCTGTAACTTTCACATTACGCAACTTGTACTGGCTCTGGTGGAAAAAAAGAAATATAAAATGAAATGTGGGGATTGAATGGAATGATCCGGACTACACGATTGGGGTAGAATCATAAAGGTCATCAAAGCGTCCTCTCGGAGTTGCTTATTTATATCATATGGCCATTTCTACTGTGGGGGGGCCCGGGCGGCTGGACACATTAAACCATTTTTGAAATTGCAAAAAAAAAAAAAAAACCCGCAGGCGTACTACAAGCCAGGTATAACTATTACTCAACAGCATTCTGTATGCACATGGGTCGCCCTGGGCGGGGGTCGCTGGCTCGCACCAGGGTCCATGGGGGTACAACGGCGGGCCTGGCCCGGGGGGCCGGCGCTCGGCCAAGTGGGCCCAGCGCCACCTCACAACCAGGCAACCAGTTGCACCAGTTCTTTCCCCACGCCGGCCCCCGAACCCGAACAGCTCACTATTTCCATTGGGCGGGTGTCTAACTCCCGCCTTCCTTCGATTTCCTCCGGGGGGGGGTCCCACTGATGTTGGTATTACTAGTAAAAGAAAAAATACAAATTTAGATTACTTATTTGGTCTAAAAACTAATCAATCGCTTTCAAAAATATAATGTAGTTTTTTTTAACAAAACCAAAAATTCTGTTGGTGGGGCCGGAAAGCAGACATAAAACATTTTTATTTGCAAAAACGAAGAATGCCCGTGAGGGGGGCGCGACATTTACAATTCATGTAACCCACGAAAATCTTTTTTTAAAAAGATAGTATTATGAATTAGTGATTTTGTAATTTATTTCAGAACTATCACACATGTGTTAAAACCAAAATCATATCTGAATTGGGGAGGCAATCAATTCTTATTTCATACCGAATTGGAAAGTAGTATTATAATATAGAATGAAGTACGGTAGGCTATCAGAACACAAAGAACAACCTACAAAGCAAGAATCTCTGTTCCTGAGGCTGGTCCACAGAGCTGCGTTGAAAGCTGATTGAATCTCGGGGTGCATCTCCGGTTACTCGTGGGTCCGGCCCACGCTGTAGTACTGCAGCTGGGTCACGTTTGCGGGACCACGCGCCCTTTCTGTGTTTCTCCTGCGCAAAGGTATACGAGGAAGAAATAAGTAAATTGGCAAGTTGTTTTCAAAACTCCGACGGATTAAACCCCCGGTATCGAGTTTAGGGAGCGATGCCGTTTGGCGAAGTTTTTTCCAGCTCCGACCCCACCTGGGGCGGATGATAAAAACCGGAGTGGTCCCGGGACACCGTTTTATAAGGTCTGTTGACTCACACAGTTCGTTCGTCTTCTGCGAAACCATGCGACGTTTGACCTCCACACAGTTTTCCCCGTGTCGTCCTGCGAAACACTGCGGTACGAACGAACAAATATTTAATGCCCCTTGAGAAAAAAAATGAAAAACTCTTTATTTATGCCAAATACCCTTGTGGCCATGGTTTCGTGGTTTTTTTTTTTTGGATTGTAAAAGTTAAAAAGGTTAGTTCGAAATTTAGTTTGGCAAAATCGGGTAATATTTTTTTTTTCCTATCAAGAAAACAAATAGTTTTTTTTAAAAATTAACAAAATAATCCGTCCCCCCCACCCCTCGTTTTTTTTTTTTTTCCCCTAGTGAAGCTTCTGTGACCACATTCAGCTGTGTTATTGGTTTTCGTTTCGCTGTTCCCTCTTTTTTTTGCTCTGTTTTTTTTCGCACTCCAACTACTTTGATTTCAACGCAAATCACATGTTAGGATATGACCTGACTATGTGGAAATTGTATATTAAACAGTAAAAAGTTTTGTAATAATAATTTTCCAACATAGAGTAATGTAAAGCAAGGGCAAAAATAAACACCGCTATGCCCCCAACAATTAATTATACCTTAAATTTTAATAGTACCAAACGGAAAATGCCAGTACCTTAAGAGTCCCATTTTCTCTTTTTCGCTCACTAACATAATCGAGCATGGTGTCCTTTTTTCGCGGGTCGTCAAATATGGTCAGAACGATTTTGGGTAAAGCCTTACAGGGCGTGTTTTGCCCAAACCTTCGGCCAGTACTGGAATTTGGCAATTGTACCCTGCCTCGCTTCTGTTAAACAAACAAAAAAACCTGTTCCAACATTACTAATAAAGACCCTGGCTTTTTCCCTGATTCCCACAACCAAAGCTTGGCCGAGAAAAATCGCGCCGACTGTTTTTTGGTGTTGATAAAGGTCCCCTGAAAAAAAAAAAAAAAGATAATTTTTTTTAGATTCAATTTTGGCTGGGAGAAAATTGTTAATTTATGGGGCCGCCCATTATGTTAACCTTACATATTCTTAGAGTGGTTTTAGAAAATCGCACCTTTTTTACATTATTATTTCGAAGATATTAAGTTCCCTAGAAAATTATCCCTTCCCCGTTGCCTAGAAAATTATCCCTTCCCCGTTGTTCGGATAGTATAACAACTCCGCCCTTATTGGCTTATAGGAAACCCTTTATGCCGGGACCCACAACAACTTCCCCGCTACCCGCCCCCGAAAACTACAGAAAGGAAAACCGTTTATAACGATGTTTTTTGCCTGAATGTCTTAACTTTTAGTTTTTTCCTTTTAGTTTGTTTGCCTTCTTCCTTAATTTACACTCGTAACTTTATTTAACTTCTACTATGGGTGGAATAAGTGTTTTACATTTTTTTTTTTACCGCAGATTGGTTTTTGTTTATAAAAATACGAACCGGCTTTGGTGTTGTTTGGTCCCGCATGTAAAGTTTAGGCAACTAAAATCAGAAAATTCCCGGTAAATTTCCAATATTTGATGTATGATGTCGTGTTTTTGAATATAATCCCTGTTTTTGGTGGTTCCCATTTTTTGGTTTCAATATCCTCGCGGTTTGATCGTCCCCTGCAAAGAAATGAACCAAATCCTTTGTTTTTTTTATAAATAAATACATAAAAACCATATTTTTGGTCCATTTACAACAATAATCTGAACTTTTACAAGTGGCAAAATGGTTCCCCTAATACCGATTTTGTTTTAATAGTAGAAGGGCAGCTTTCGAAAAACATTTGGTTTTGGTTCATCAGGCAGTTCCCCCTGCTAAGAAAATAGTCCCCGTACTGTTTTTTGAGCGCGTTTTGCCCGCCCTTGGCCCGGAAGACCCGTCCACCTACAACAGTAATGGACTGGTTTCTAGAGGCCCGTCCCCCCCTTCCCTTTTCCCGTGGGCGGGGTTCCTCCTGGGGGAACAGTCGGCCAAAAACGAAAAGCAGGCCCCCTGGTTTCTTTCGTGGCCCCTGGTTCCCACCCCTTCTGGGGACCGTAAAAAGACAGCCCCTGAAAGAGGTTTTTTTTATTGTTTTTTTTTTAATTTAAGTTTTTGGGAATTTAAAAAAAAAAACAATTGAACTTTATACAACTGAAAGACAAGAATTCAATTGATTAAGCGTGAAAAGTAAGGCCCGCTTGGAAAGGCATGTTTTTTGAAGTAGTAATTTTTATATATTAGTGTTGATTAGTAATTTATCTTTTGCTGTTTTTGCGTTTGAAACGATTTTTTTTGTTTTAACAATTTTTTACTATTTTTTGAAAATTGTTTTATTTATTTTTGTTTTGTTTAAGCTTTTAGGAACGTTGGGTTTTTTTTTTTTGTGGCGGGTTTTTGGGTTTTTTTTTAACTTTTTGAATGTCTATCTGCCTTGTAACGTGGTAAACTTCCCCCATTAGGCTTTGCCGAACCTAGGTGTTAACGTTTTTCGCTCGTGTGGGTGTTTCCCTGAAATCACAGTTTGTAAGGCAACTTGTTTCGTGAGTCATTTCCATCAACATCACCTTGGCCCCGTTTAATTGAGAAAATCAAACCTGCCGATTAGAAAAGAACCCAAAAAATTTGGGGTTTTAGAATATGTTCAACGTGGAAATGTAAAAGGTGAGCTGCTGTTTTGGGGATAACAGAACTTCCTCTTAGGGGATTGACGACTTGACATTAGTCCCCCTTATAAGTTATCGTGCTACGCAGCTGAGAGGGCCCAAACCACCCAGGAACCTGGACGGCGACAACGTCCCCACAATCGTAGTGGGGTGGTGAGAATGGCAAGAGAAATAATATTTTTTTTTAAGAAGCAGGAAATTTAGCCGCTTTACTCTAATTTTCCTTTATCCCATTATCGCACGGAATCTTCGGGGTTCCCACGAGGGCGGGCCCGACGACATCGGTGAGAGTCCGCGGGCAACCCGATGGATGCCAAGGTGGTCGAACTGTTTCCCCGTTTTTTTTCGGTGGGTGGCGGTTCCCCTTTAAGGGGGATGCCCCTGTTGTTTCCAGGCAAGTGGAACGCCTTCCGGCTGGATGATGAAGTTTTGACATGGATTACTTTTTTTGGGCAATAACAGACCTGGTCTCCCTCCCCCTGCGCTGCGCCTGGTCCTGCTGGCCCACCCGGGACACCAAAAGCAAAACTCACCCGCAGCCCGCCGAAACAAATGTTTAACATAACCTGGTTTTCTCCTCCCTGCAGCTTGGCAGCCTGGTCCCGCTGAAAATGGCCCACACCGGAAACACCAGCCCAAACTCAACCGCAAGCCCCGCCGGTTAAACAAGGTAACATAACGCTGGTTTCCCCCCTCCACCTCCTGCAGCTGCAAGCCGGGTCCCCTGCTGGCCCCGCGGGAACACCAGCCACTATCACCACGCCAAGGCCCCGCCCGGTACAATGTTAAAACATAACCTGGGTGTCCTCCCTCCCCTGCAAGCTTGCAAGCCTGGGTCTCCCCCTGGCCACCCGGACACCAGCACGCACCCCGCACCCCCCGCCCCCCCCCGGTTTACAAGTTGTAACATACCTGGTTTCCTCCCCTCCCGTGCAAGCGGCAAGCCCATGGGGTTTTTCCCTGCCCTTGGGCCCACCCGGGACACCCACACTCACCCGCAAGCCCGCGCCCGGGAACAATGTAACATAAACCTGGTTCCTCCCTCCTGACGGCTGGGCAAAAGCCCCTGGGTTCCTGCCTTGGCCACCCGGGAAACATCCCAGCAACTCACCCGCAAGCCGCGCCGGTTAAAAATGTAACATAAACCGTGGGGCCTCCCCTCCGCCCTGCGAGCTGCAAGCCTGGTTCGCCCCCTGCTGGGCCCCCGGGGACCACCAGGCACTCCCCGCAAGCCCCGCCGGTTACAAATGTTAAAACATACCTGGTTCTCCCCTCCTGCAGTCTGTGCAGGCCTGGTCCCCTGCTGGCCCCAACCCCGAAACCAGCACTCACCCCGTAAGCCCCGCGCCGGTTTACAAGTTAACATACCCTGGTTCTCCCCTCCCTGCAGGCTGCAGGCCCCTGGTCCCTGGGCCGCCTGGCCCCACCCGGGACCCAACCAGCAACTCTAACCCCCATACCTGGTCTCCCTCCGCAGCTGCAGCCTAGTTCCGCTGGCCACCCGGGACAACCAGCACTCACCCGCAGCCCGCCGGTACAATGTAACATTACCTGGTCTCCCTCCTGCAGCTGCAGCCTGGTCCTGCTGGCCACCCGGGACACCAGCACTCACCCGCCAGCACGCCGGTACAATGTAAACATACTGGTTCCTCCGGCAGCTGCAGCCTGGTCTGCTGGCAACCGGGACACCACACTCCCACCCGTTAGCCCGCACGGTTTACAAGTAACATACCTGGTCTCCCTCCTGCAGGCTGCAGCCTGGTCCTGATGGCACCCGGACACCGCACTCACCGCAGCGCCGGCGGACAATGTAAAACTACTGGTCTCCCTCCTGCGCTGCAGCCTGGTTCTGCTGCCACCGGGACACCAGACCACCCGCAGCCCGCCGGGGTTACAATGTAACAAACATGGTCTCCTCCTGCGCGGCAGCCGGGTCTGCTGGCCACCCGGGACAACCAGCACTCACCCGGAGCCCGCCGTACAATGTAACAACTGGGTCATCCCCCTGCAGCTGAAGCCTGGGGTCCTGATGGCCACCAGGGCCACCAGGGACCCAGCACTCACCCGCAGCCCGCCGGGTACACTTTAACATTACTGGTCTCCCTCCGCAGTGCAGCCTAGTCCTGATGGGCCACCGGGACACCAGCACTCACCCGCCAGCCCGCCGCAGTACAATGTTTTAAACATACCTGGTCTGCCCTCCTGCAGCTGCAGCCTAGTCCTGCTGGCCACCCGGGACACCAGCACTCACCCGCGCCCGCCGGTACACTGTAACAACCGGTTCTCCCTCCGGCAGAAAGACGGCAGCCGGTCTGTGGCCACCGGGGACACCAGCACTCACCGCAGCCGCCGGTACAATGTAACATACATGGTCTCCTCCTGCAGCCTGCAGCCTGGTCCTGCTTGGCCACCCGGGACACCAGCAATCACCGTGCCCGACGGTACAATGTAAAATACCTGGTCTCCCTCTTGCAGCTGCAGCTGGTCCTGCTGGGGCCACCCGGGCACCAGCATCAACCCGCAAGCAAGCCCGGTCGGTACAAAGTAACATACCTGGTCTCCCTCTGCCAGCTGCAGGCCTGAGTCCTGCGCCACCCGGGCACCAGCACTCACCACACAGCACTCACCCGCGCCCGCCTGTACAATTAAACATACCGGGTCTCCCTCATGCAGCTGAGCCTAGTCCTGCTGCCACCCGGGACAACATGCACTCACCCGCAATGCCCGCCGGATTACAATGTAAATACCTGGTCTCCATCTGCAGCTGCGAGCCTGGTCCTGCGGCCACCGGGACACCAGCACTCACCCGCCGCCCTGCCGGTACAATGCTAACATTACCTGCGTTCTCCCTACTGCAGCTGCCGCCTGTCCTGCTGGCCACCGGGGACACCCGCACTTCCCCCGTATAGCCCGCCGGTCTAACAATGTAACATACCTGGTCTCCCTCCTGCAAGCTGCCAGCCTCGGTCCTGCTGGCCCCCTGGCCACCAGCACTCACCCGCCCGGCCCCCGCCGGTACCATGTAACATAACCTGTCTCCCTCTGCAGCTGCAGCCTGGTCATGCTGGCAACCCGGGGGACACCAGCACTCACCCGCCAGCCCGCCGGTACATGTAACATACCTGTCTCCCTCCTTGCAGCTGCAGCCTGGTCATCGCTGGCCACCGGACACCAGCACTCACCCGTAGCCCGCCAGGTACAATCGAACATACCTGGTCTCCTCCTGCAGCTGCGCCTGGTTCCTGCTGGCCACCCGGGACACCAGCATCACCCGCCGCCCGCCGGAACAATGTAACATACCTGCGTCTCCCTCCTTCAGCTGCAGCTAGCTGCTGGCCACCCGGGACACCAGCACTCACCCGCAGCCCGCCGGTACCAATTAACACTACTGTCTCCCTCTGCAGCTGCAGCCTGTCCTGCTGGCCACCCGGCGACACCAGCACTCACCCGCAGCCCGCCGGTACAATGTAAACATACTGGTCTCCCTCTGCAGCTGCAGCCTATTCCTGGCTGCCACCCGGGACACCAGCACTCACCCGCAGGCCCGCCAGGCGGTACAAGTAAATACATGGTCTCCCTCCTGCAGCTGCAGCTGCGTCTGCTGGCCTCCACCCGGGGCACCAGCACTCACCCGCAGGCCCGCCGGTACATATGAACCATACCTGGTCTCCCTCCTCAGCTGCAGCCTCGTCCTGCTGGCCACTCGGGACACCAGCACTCACCGCAGCCCCGCCAGGTACAATGTAACATACCTGGTCTCCCTAGGTAGCTGCCCGCCTAGTCCTGCTGGCCACCCGGGACACCAGCCACTCACCCGCAGCCGCCGCGGTTTACAATGCAAACATACCTGGTTCTCCCTCCTGCAGCTGCAGCCTAGTCTGCTGGCCACCCGGGACAACAGCACTCACCCGCAGCCCGCCGGTACAATGAAAATACTGGTACCCTCCGCAGCTGCAGCCTGGTCCTGCTGGCCAACCGGGACTATCCAGCACGGGCGCCCCCCCTCCCCCCCGCACGTGACCCGACAGTCCCGCTCTGCCCCGGCTCCAGCCTCACCCGCACCCCGCACCACACTCGTTTGTTGTCGGCCCCTCAGAGCCTGACTCTGACTCGTCAGTTGTTACAGTGCGGATGCGGAGTTACGCCGTTCTAGTAGCGCCTTCACTGTAATCCAACGAAAGGAATCTAGAAGACTTAAATCCATGAGGGATGTGGAGATGCGGACCGAAGATGAGGGCGCATGATGTGATTAAGGTTAGTAAAAACAACCTTACTGATGTTCATAATGCCTTGTTATGAGACAGGTCCAAAAATGCCCAAACCTTCTGAGAAAAAATTGACTTTGAATGATGTATACATGTCTGTCGATATATACTTTACTTGATCTCAGACACAGGTCTTACCTAGTGTAGGTCCAGGGGGGTCTTGGCGCGGCTCTGTGTGTGCGGTGACCGTGGACCCGCGCAAACCGCCCGGAGGACGCCACAAACCCAGCAGCGCTCGAGGGTTTTGGAGCTGACTGCGTCTGAGGAGACGTAAAAACATATCTGTTAAGATGGAAAAAAACAAGAGAAAATAACAGCAGCCATAGTTAGAGAAGTAAGATGTCCCCGGAGGCCAATGTGGCCCAAACGTTGGTCTTTAGGGCCCGGGGAATGTTTCAATGGGGTGATAAGCAGGATGGCAACCCGCAACAGAATTAGGCCCTAAAACCAAATCTGATCTCCTAACAAAGCTTCTATGGTGGACCTCGATCGCCTGCATCTTCAAGCGCCATGGTCCTCAGTTGGGTACGGTTCGGGGCCGCCAGACCCGCTTAAAGGCCCCGAGTGCGGCCAACAAGGCCCGTATCCTTAGGAGCCAGGAGTCTGAAGAAGCCATGTCGCTTTCTTACACTGTCCGCGCCATAACGCTTTTGCTGCTCGACCAGAAAACGCATGTTGAAGCCGAGGACTGTGGCGTAGGATCCTTGACTGGGGACCGAATTTTTTTTTAATATTGCTTACCCATCTACGTCAGGCAGGTCACCTTTTAGGCCTACGCAGAGGCAATAATTGGTGCCAAGTAAAGGCTAAATAAACACTTTCTACCACACCTAAATGATTTTGTGAGGTACTTAGGCCTCCACCTCGATCGCCGATTAACATAGAGGGACAGCAATAGTGACGACCAAGAGAGATCGAGCTCAATTGCCGCTACAAAAACCTGCACTGGTTATTGGGGCGGAACAATAAATTATTCAAATTGACAACAAGCTCCTTCTATCTATAAATCCATTTGAAGCCTGTTGGGCTGTCCGGCATCCAGCTATATGGGGGAGCGTGCAAACTCTTAATATTTCCTCATCATACAGCGAATGCCAAAAAGATTCTGAAGAAAGTTGTTTATACTTCAGAATCATATTTGCATTCGCTTGTAATAAAAAATGTAATGGGCCTTGGTTACATTACAAATACACAACTACTACACATGACCTCCGTGAAAGACGAAAAACACTCTCGACCATACCAAAAAATACATAGAAAAGGCTGGCGAGGGCATCCAAATGAACTTGCCGCTGGGTGAAAAAACGTCTCAAAGAAAAGACATATTTGTCTCTACCCCTTGAGTAAGCATAAATACACGCTACGCCTAACGATGAAGTTGCTTCTCGCTGGAGAGCACACTCTAATTGCCACATTCCACTTACCACATCTGTTAAGTACATAAGACTGATTGCAGATAGTATATATAAAAAAAAAAAAAAATTGCTTGTGGTTATGTTGTATAAACTAGTACTTGGAGCTATCGAATAAGAAGCCTCTTTCGATACGGCGTTTGACAGAATCAATAATTCCAATCTAATTCGTCCTTCAGTAAGATTTTAGAAACTTTAATGGACATGTTGATGATTCTTTTTGTTAAACCAATGGATATTTACAGCATAAAGCATGCGACAGTGGGCGCTTCCTGACGTCCCAGAAGCAAGTAAAAACTTTACGTGCTTGTTAACATATTGCCAACTTAAAAGTTCGTTTCTTTGTAAATTTGGTTTTCGTAACAAAAAAAAAAGACGTGGTGACTTTTTTTTGATATTCTAAATGAAGAGATTTCGATTTTTTTATAGATTTAGAAGATTTTTTTCAGTCATTACCCTATTATAATACAGACATGTGGTTTAAATAAAACATCGCATAGAAACCAATGTCTGTTGACAAGGTTACAATCCATTTCCTCATAAGTTTTTACACGTACCACTAACCACAAATGGTGTACGTCATAATATGAAACACATAGTCTGATAGTTGTATATGAGGCTATATGAAAAATCAAAATCAAATTAATATACTTAAAGAACCCGTATTGGGCCTGTATGGTGGTTAAGGGCCAGTGCCAAGAGAGGAGACATAGACTGGCCTGTTTGGTCTAGCTAGTGGGTTTAGTGACCCTGACGGCGATGCCGGAGGTCGTGGCGTGGGTTCGATTCCCACCCATGACAAATGTTATGTGTGATGAGCCAGGATCATT
>JAPNUC010000081.1:0-16993 GCA_028554685.1 Agrotis ipsilon | reverse complement strand
TGAAGGAGGAGGAGTGGCTTTTGTGGGCGCATTGCTGTTGTGCGCGATATTTCTCCCATGCATCTGCTCGCGCCGGAGCCTGAGCCGCAGCCTGTTTCTCAGAAGATCAAAGAAACAGATCCCAAAGCCGATGAAGGCTCTGCCGGCCGCTGTGACGGCGCCGGAAAGGAGTTGTCTTTGGAGCGATGCTTTGCGCGCCCGGGGTTCGCCGGACCCGAGGCGCAGGATTCTCCGCATGGGGGTTCGTGCACCGGGCTGGATGATACGAGCTGAAGCGTCTTTCGCGTGGTAATCTCAAGGTTCGATGCCAAAGCTGGCTCGCCTGGGTATATCGTTCAGGACGCCTTTGATCGCCTGATCGAGTTCATGCATCGCGCCAAGGCCAGAAAAACTGGCGTTGTGTGTCGATGTTGTGACCGGGTTGGAAGTGGAGCGACGAGCGGCCTGATTCGTCGTGAACTTGCCGCCTCTGGCTTCCGAGTGCGGATCTTCGCCCGCTGGTTTGCTTGCTGTTTTGCATCCGCACGCCGCCAATCATGGCTCCGTGCGGATTTTGCTGCGTACGACACGGACAGTAGATTTCAGCGCGGGCGTTTGTTTCTGCCCTAGTCTCCAGCGGGTGTGTTCTGGCAATCCAGCCGCCTCAGGGCGAGGATGCGGGATGGCTCTATGTCTGGTGTGGGCGCGGGACCTGAGGGAGCAGCGTTTCATCACGGCATCCAGCATGAAATGGTGTTTTTCTGCCCAGCGGTGCACGGTCGGAACAACTGCCGCATTCCCAAACAGGCTTTTCTGCAGCTTTGACCAAATCAGGCGGCGTCAACATGGGGAGTGCCACATTCCGGGCTGTATAAGTGCTGGCCGAGACTGCTGCCATGCTCTTGTTAGAGGGCTCCTTCTGGCGGGTCGCCGCGGGGCTGCTGATAGGCCTCCCAGGAAATTCGGAATGCTGTTTTGCGCTTTGTCTCGGCCAGATCGCCTGTATGATAAGCGGGACCGTATTCGGGTGGAAGTCTTTGGTCCAGGAACAGAAATGTCCTCCAACCGGGAACGCCAAGTGTCTGTGTAGGGAGAAGGACGCTGCACTGCATCGGACCTGATTGTTGGCCCGCGCGTCCAGCGCATCCTCCGTACAACAAAGCCGGACACAGGGGATGGGGCGCCGACCCAGCCGTGTTCAGGGCCCAGCAATGCATCACGTTCCGTCCCTGTGGGCCGTGACACGGCGAGGGAACAGGATGATCGTGGAAAAAGCCTTTGAGGCGGCTTTTGAGAGTTTTTTTTTTGTGCAGTCTGCCCGGGCCATCACCACCGTTGTGGTGTGAGCCGTCAGCAGGGGCGTCCATCGGGTAAAATCATAATGGACGCGTGAGTCCCCTGTTCGTGAGGCCGCAGAAAACACTTCCCGGCGCAATCAGGGCTGGTCTGCCATCAGGGGCGGTATTGGCGTCAAAGAGGTTTGCGCCCGTAACACCATCCTGACCGATGTCAGGTGTGATTTCGAGTGGTGCATCCAGGCCTCCCGGCGCCTCCCATCCGAGAAATTGACGCCGGCGGCCCGTTCTGCAAACTGGCCTGTCACTGGGGCCAGTGTTCCCACCACCCAAGGCTGAGGCGGGTGGGGCATCAAGAAATATCTGCGGCTGAGCTTCCTGCCAACGGTATATGGCGCTTCCGGCCCACCGCGCCGGGCCAGCCCTTTCAGGGCGTCACGGCGGTCGGAGAATGGGGCCATCACGGCCCAGCGGACTTCCGGTGGCATTGCTCATCCGGATTGCTTTCCGTGTTGCCGCCGTTTTCAGGCCAAACAGGGTTCCGCTATTCCTGGAGCAGATTGAATTCGACCCGTCCGTAGCGACCACGACGGGATGATTGAGCTGAGCTTCACGATCGGCTTCGGTCCGGGTTTTTTGGAACATGCGACGGCGGACCACGGCGGGTAGGCGTCGTGAAAGCCCATCCCCACGTCCTTTTGTGAAGGCAAGTCCGCCTTCCAGGCTGCCCCGGTTTCGACGAATCGAAGAACTGATCGTAGAAGAGATGCCACCCAGGCCGCGGGGTTCGTAGAACGAATCGTAGAGAAAAAATGCCACCCATGCCGCGGGGTCGCACGGTGATGGAGATGGAAGTAGCGGTCACAACACGACCTGCCTTGAACGCGGATAAGTTTTCCGGATCATGCTTTGTTTCACGCGGCTCAAACATCTGTGGAAGTATTCCGCGTCACGCGGGCTTCGCGCTGGCGGGGAAACATGGCGTAATGTATCAACCGCCGCCAAACCAGCCTGTGGTCGTGATGATCATGCGCGTATTGAAAATTCGCAGCACTGACTGCGGATTGCAGGGGTGCGCCCGACAGGAGACGCCAGTTGCAAAAAACGTGGTCTTCCGAGCGCCGGGAATGTTTTTGCGAATTCGGGAGGAACGCACCCCAGAAGACCGTGGGAGACAGTTGACGCCCCACTTTCTCGAAGCACGGCCCCGCATGACGGGGACATGACTCCCCCAGTCCGACCGCGCACCTTCCGGGTCGCTCCTGCGGTACTGGTTAAGCGAAGACCGGCTTCCCGTGCGGTCCCGAGAACTGTGAGCCACCTTCGACGGCTTCGTCTTCGAGTTGCTCGTAGGACGCGCAGATCCGGTCCCGGAGAGTTTCCAAACAGGCTGTCGCCTTCACGCTTCAGCGTATCATGAGGCCACATCCGGGCGAAACGAGTTACAGCAAAATCTGGGCTGATCTGTCCATTTTTCCTCCTCCCCCTACGCATCCTGGGTACAAAATCACGTTACGTGGGATGTCGCTACAAATCGCCTTGAATACGAACAGTTGGCTGCTTTGCATGTCTGCTGCCGCTGTGTGCGTGATGATGGCATAGAAGTGTCTTGCCGCTTTCGTAACTAGAAACCGTTTTTTTGCACCGGGCGGAGCAGCAGAGGCTTGCGCATGCTTTCGGTCTCGTGTTCCTGACGATCCTCAAACATGTTAATCGGTGCGGATTGAACACTCAGGATTCGGAACAGAAATTCAGCCGTTATCGCGTCATCGCGGCTCAGGCCTGTATGATATTGAGGTTCTGGAAAACAAGGAATGGCGCCGGGTAAACGCCTTGGGGCAAACATCCGACGACTGCTTTTTCGGAACATTCCGAGGGGGTAAGATGCGTCTTCTGCCGCTCCATGGGTCGTGGGCATCCCGTGCAAAGCATAGTGAATGCATTTCTAAGCGCTCGGGCGTGACGGATATTCTGTCGCTCTCAGCTGTGGGCTCTTTGAAAGAAGAACTGCCCGCCAGGGGGCCAGTTTTTCCGTGCTCGTCCGATGCAGTGTCATTGATCCGCAGCTTTGCGCGCGAAAAGACTTTTCTTTGAACGGGATTGGTGCGCAGTTTGGCATGGCTGATCCGTACGGCCGACGTCTGCTGGATGTTCTGGAAGCGGAGTCCCGTAAACTCGATATCCGGTGACGGCGACGGTGGCACTTACATCGTCATGGAAGGCCCCAGTTTTCTCGAACGCGTGCCGAGAGTGAACTCCTATCGTCATGGGGGTTGGGGGTCGGTCGGGGGCCCATGACCAACATGCCGGAAGCGAAACTCGCCCGTGAGCGGAGAAGACCTATGCCGGGTTGCGATGGTCACGGATTAGACTGCTGGCACACCGAGCATGACAGTGGTCACGGGTTTTGAGGCTGTTTGTAAGTCATGAAGGGGAAAGGCGGGATAATGCCGTCGCCCTCGTGAGCTGTGATTCCCGTTCTGGGGCAAACGCGCCCCGGGGATCTTTCCGCCGAGCGGCGACTAGATTTTGCGATCTATAACTTAACAGGAGCGCCTGAAAAGCGTGACCGCCGGCGCTGGTTGCCAGCTGGAGATGCCTGTTTTGCTGGGCGTGTTCGACAAGGCCTATATGTTCTGCCGCCGTTTTCAGCGGGGAGGCTACAGGGAGGGGCAATCATGGGCCTTCCTCCTGCTTTTCATCATCTGGGCATATCCCGGTTGACCGGCATCGGCTCCTGGGATCATTCATCAGTTCGCGCGCTTCTTTCCGGTCGCAACCGGAAATGGGCGCCGGCCGCCCTGATCCGTGCTGGCTCGGGAATTCGCCCAGATTTCCATTCGCCCAGATTTCCTGAATGCGCGGATCTGCGGTTTGACATCGCCAGTTTCTCTGGCGGCCGGCAGGGCGGCCAACAGGGATGCCTTCCGGTACACCTTGTGATGGAAATCAGATCTGGGCTTTTTCCAAATAAGCTTTCCCCACCGTCCGCGTTTACCATCGCTTCCCACAAGCAGTTTGGCCTCGCGACGAAGAGCCGCACAACGTTTTCGGTCGGCTTCAAAGGGGTTAATTGCTCATGATCAAACTCCTGAAAGGTTGGGCGCAGACAATCCTCGTGATATCCACTTCCGCTGGGAATGGCCAAAGGCATGGCTCGAGTCTACGGAGTCTGCCGGGAATTAGCCATTTTGTAGAAGGTTTCGACTGGTCTTGCGCTACGCTGTCACCGCTGCCAGCCTTGAGTTCGCTCGCAACTCCGACTGCAACCAGTTCGTAATGGATCACGTGGCGGAACGCGTTGCATCTTCCTGGCGCAGGCCGTCGCTGAGAGGCGAACGCGAAATTTCGTTCCTGAAGTAAACGCGCCGCACACCGGGGCCAAACACCTTGAGGCCCGGCCACGGAAGACAGGTTGATACGGGTCCCGAACGCTGGGCGCTCCAAAATGGGAAAGGGCCGCGGCATCCCGTACAGAACGCCTTGGTTTGATGTCGATCATCCGGTCCCACCACTCATCGAACCAGCAGGGTCGCTGTCAATGGGGGCGAATCGCCATCAGGCCCGCATTATTGATCAGAACATCGAGGTGGCCGAAATCGCGCTCCACAGCTTCGAACGGAACCTGCGAGACTTGCGCTCGGGTTCGTGACGTCCAGCGTATAATGCCCGCGCAGGGTCTTCCTAACGCCTTCAAGGTTCCTGAGACGATTTCGTCAGAGCCGCTCCCGTCCGTCGTGGGCAATACGACGTAGGCCGCCCACGGGGCGCCCAGGTAACGCGCCCGTGATGAGAACGAAACTTTCCTGCAATCCTCCAAATGATGGGCCTCATGCTCTTAATGAGATGGTGTGTTCAGGAAGGAAAGCATACGTGCTCAGGCGAGTCACGTGCATCCTGATTAAAGCTGGAATCGTTCCGGCACCTAAAGCCGTTGACCGGCTTGGATCGTAAGAGGAAGACCTCCACTCAGAGCGTGCTGCCCGGATTCTTGAACATCGGCTGGAGGAGGATGCATCTTCCACCGCCAAAGGGACGGCGTGGGGACAATGGGGGCCAGTTCGCAATGATTTTGGCAATGCCGCCGCCATACCAGCCAACGGCAGCATTGAATGATGCGTCCCGTGTTGCTGCAAGCCAGGCGATCAGGCCACCCCAACAGAAGCCAAGGACACCCACAGGACGTTGATCATCATTTTCACGCAGTTTTTCGGCACAGGCTGCGAGGTCCTGCTGGATCAGGTCCGTGAAATTCGCTGCGGAACTCCAAGCCTTCCTTCAGGCTGCTTCGGTTAATAGGCGAGAACCGTTGGGGTTTGACACGGTCAAATAAAGCCGGGCGAGGACATGGAAAACCCTGTTGTGCAGTTCCGAACAGACCTACCGGATATGCCCGGTTAAGGCCAAAGATGTCCTGTACAACACGATCGAGCGGGGGGACTCGGGGGAGCCGGTTTCCCAGGCTTCAAATTCATGTCCGTCTGCCGCTCTGTAGGCGGATCATTGACCTTCAACTGATTTCTTGGAAATGCTTGTGGTTCAGTGAGTTTCGGTCCAGTACGCTGTAACGCCCGAAGGCGGTGCCATGAGCCGACCGTCATCAATCTACCGTCGGGAACGCAAAACGCCGCAAGTCTTGTTGAGATGCGAGGACGCTGAAACTAATCGTCGTCCTATTCGGGCGGACGAAAGGGGCAAAAAGGGCAGATTCTCTTGTCAAACCCTTTTTGGCGCAAGAAAATTTTTTTCTCTGAGGAGGAAGGTTCTTTGACGAAAACAGTCGTTGGGACTACCTCTCTTGGCAACTCTACGATGTGGGAGTGCTAAACTGCGCTGCAAGTCATTGAGCGCGTAAAACCCGGCCGCGTCCGCTTTGTAGAAGGGCCGGCCTAAAAATGGAGCAATCCAGACAGACATTTTTCGTCCCCTGCATGGACCGCGTTGTGTGTCCGGCGCCCTGACTGGTGAAGAGAAGACAACGCTTGGCGCATCATCATCCCTGACACCGACAAGGAAAAGCCGACCGAAGGCAAGTCGTTTCCGTAGGCCCCAGCGGCCCGGACGAGTCAGGGGCCAGGTCGTGGCTCTCGACGTCAGGCCTGGTGACAAGGGGCTGTTCGGCAAGTGGGTACCGGCACCGAGGTGAAATCGACGGCAAGAGCTGCTGATCAGGAAAAGAAAGCGACATCTGGGTGTGATCGGCTACAGCCGTCCCCGTTTCCTCTCATTAAAAGACCTCAACAGGAGATAAGAACATGGAGGCCAAGGACGTAAAGTTTGGGTGGCCGAGTGCCCGACCGTATGCTCGTGGCGTTGATATTCTTGCAAATGCGTCAAGGTAACGCTGGCCCGAGGGTGTCACGGTTGTTTGTCTCGACAAGAGCTTCGCGCACCGCGGCATCACCAGGACGGTGGCTCTGTCGCAAGGAAATCGAACTGGCTACAAAGTTCGAGAAATGGGCGCTCAGAATGGTGCGCCGAAGTCGCATCCAAGACGAACGACCTAGCTGGTAGAACGGCACGACGACCTCCACGGTTCTCGCACAGGCTATCATTCGTGAAGGTGCCAAGTGCTGTTGCAGCTGGCATGAACCCGATTGACCTGAAGCGCGGCAGCGATAAGGCTTTGGCGTGTGGTCGTTGAAGAGGCTGAAGAAGAACAGCAAGAAGATGACGTCCCCTGAGGAAATCGCATCAGGTCGGTAACGATCTCTTCCAACGGTGAGCCGTGAAAATCGGTGAGATGATCTCCTTCTGCGATGCAGAAGGTCCCGGCTCCGAGGGGGTTACACGGTGTGAAGAAAGCCAAGGGTCCTGGCCACGGAAACGCGACGTTTGTCGAGGGCATGCAGACGCGGTTACATCTCCCCGTACAAACTTCGTGACGAACCCGAGAAGATGACGGCATGATCTCGATGCGCCGTACATCTGAATCCACGAGAAAAGGAAGCTCTCCTCGCTCAGCCGATGCTGCCGCTGCTTGAGAGCGTTGTTCAGGTCCGGATCGTCCGCTGATGATCATCGCTGAAAGAAAGTGGATGGCGAAGCCCTTGCTACGACTGGTCGTGAACAAGCTGCGGGTGGTCTGAAGATCGCCTGCCGGTCAAGGGCTCCAGCTCGGTGATAGCCGGCAAGGCATGCTGGAAGACATGCGCGATCCTAGACGGTGGCCAGGTCATCATCCGAAGACATCGGGATCAAGCTGGAAAAATCCGTTACCCTCGACATGCTGGCCGCGCCAAGAAAGGTTCACATCGAGAAGGAAAACACCACGATCGTCGAAGGCGCTGGCAACAGCGAAGACATCAAGGGTCGTTGCAACCAGATCCGCGCACAAGTCGAAAAGAGACGACGTCTGACTACGATCGTGAGAAGCTCCAGGAGCGTCTGGCCAAGCTGGCTGGTGGCGTTGCCGTCATCCGCGTTGGTGGCAGCACCGAAGTGGAAGTGAAGGAGCGCAAGGATCGCGTTGACGATGCACTGCACGCAACCGCGCTGCTGTTGAAGAAGGCATCGTTCCGGGCGGTGGCACGGCTCTGGCCCGCGCTTCCGTTGCTCTGAAGGGTCTGACCTTCGACAACGATGACCAGCGCATCGGTGGTGAGATCGTTCGCAAGGCACTTCAGACGCCGCTGCGTCAGATTGCTGAGAACGCTGGCGAAGATGGCGCCGTGATTGCTGGCAAGGTGCTCGAAAACGACACCTACAACTTTGGTTTCGATGCTCAGAATGCTGAGTACAAGGACCTTGTTGCTGCTGGCATCATCGATCCGACGAAGGTTGTCCGTACGGCTCTGCAGGATGCCGCTTCGGTGGGCGGTCTGCTGATCACGACGGAAGCGAAGCTATGGTTGCCGAACGCCCAGAGAAGAAGGCTCGGCCGCTCCGGGTGGAATGGGTGGCATGGGCGACATGGATTCTAATCCGGTCGCACTTGATTTTCGCCCCGTTTCAGGGCGGGAGTTGCGTCAGAATATTACAGAAAGGCCGCTCCACGCAGGTGGGGCGGCCTTTTTTGATATGTGCAGGGCGCATATGTGACCTTATGCAACGCCTGTCACAGAACTATCATGTAACGTCTGTAACCACGGTAACTTGGGGGTGACATTTGCGTAACGACCTGTCTAAAGGACTTTACCGCCTTTAGAAGGATTTCGTTTCACTATGATCGTATCGCGTCGCAATACGTTACTTTGCGCATCGGTGCTGGGATGGGAGCGCTTTTCGAGCGTGGCTCATGCTGCAACCGAAAGCACCCATACGTCCTCACATGTGCGCCACAAGACTGTGACCCATAGTCCGGTGCGTTCTGCTGCGACGCCTGCACAACAGCACCGACATCGGTGATTCGTCCCGTAGCGGCTCCGCAGTTTAATGCGCCTGTAGCGGTCAACCGAGGCCATGCTCTTCGTTCCATTTAATTCGGAAACGCAGGAAAGCGTGGTTGTCACGGGTTCAGCGCTTGGAACTTCGAATAATACCAACGCAAAACCCGGTTGCAGATTGTTACTTCGAAACAGATTCAACAGACGGGTGCGACGACACTTTCCGACTTTTTCCAGCGGTTGCCGTCCGTCGGGTCCAGCAGCCAGCAGAACACTGATACCAACGGTGGTGGTGGCGTAAGCTGCACGGATATCCGAATCTGGGAACAAACCGTGTTCTCGTTTCTGGTAGATGGCAAGCGTGCAGCATTGAATAGTGGTAGTTCATGCTTTGACATGAAACGCCGTGCCCATTCAGCAGGTCGCGAGCGTCGAAATTCTTAAGGATGGTGGTTCCGAACTGTATGGTGCGGACGCTGTCTCTGGCGTTATCAACATCAAGCTGCGCCACGATCTGGACACTGGCAACATCACCATTCGTGGTGGAATTACTGGTCATGGTGACGCGCCTCAGGGGATCATTTCCGGCTTCAAAGGATTTAACTTTGACCACGGGAAGGGCAACGTCAGCCTTTTCGGTCAGTACATGACGCAAGGCGGTGTGCGGTCAGCGTAATCGTCCTGGTCGCGTAATCCCCAGATTGGTGATGATGCAAACCCTGCCAATAATTTATTTGGTTCTAGCTACTCTCCTTATGGCTCGTTCTTTGGTGCAGAAAATGCTTATCGGAGCGATCTGAACGGCAATTTGGTTCCAGGAACAAAGCGCTACAATTTCGCGCATTGATACGTCCCTGACGAACAGCATCCAGGATGCAAGCCTGAACGGCGATGCTCATTACGACGTTAACGAGCATCTCTCGATTTATTCGAACGTGATGTATTCACATCGAATTCCATGACCAACATGGCTGCTGAGCCTGTTGCTGGCGGTCTTTCAGCGACTGGTCCTTATCCAACGGCGATCATTATTCCGGCGAATTATCCGGGCAACACGGCAGGGGAAGACCTGCAGATGCTCCGTCGTTACAACGAGTGGGGTCCCCGTGAAACGCAGACGGCCAGTGACACGCTGACGGCCCAAGATCGGTGCGCAAGGTGAGATTTTATAAGGGTTGGAAGTACGATATTTCGTACACATACGGCTCGAACATGTACACCTATCAGCAGAGCAATATTGGCAGCTACCCGGCGCTGTTGAACAGCTATGGCCTGGAACCAACAAGCTTCGGCGATCCAGATTCTGGCATGGCGTATAACCCGGGTCTGTGCGCTTCCACGCCAAACTGTGTGGCTGGAAGCCCGTTCTCCACGCTGTCTCCGGCTGCGGCGCAATATTCCAACCTGAATACCACAACGCATGGTCATTATCAGCTTCGTGACCTGAATCTGCGTATCCATAACGATCATGTCGTCAAAATGCCGTGGGCAAACGGTGGTGATGTCGGTATTGCAATGGGTATGGAGCACCGTGGCGAGCAGTTGACCTACACGCCAGATCCGGCGATTCAGGCTGGAACGGCACTGACGAACCCGCAGGGGTGTTACGTCCGGTGGTTTCAATGTGACAGAAGGCCTACCTTGAAGGGAAAGCGCAGCTTCTGAAGAACGCCCTTCCTTGCCAAGGATCTGACTGTTGATGCTCAGGGCCGTTATTCGTCTTACAATACGTTTGGCGGTGTGAAGAACTGGAAGGCCTCTATTGACTGGGCCCCAACGCGTGACATTCGTTTCCGTGGAACAATCGGGACATCCTTCCGTCAGCCTAACGTGAACGAACTTTATGGTGCGCAGGCTCTAAGCTATGCAACGGCGCTTGATCCCTGTGCTGGTGCCTCCAAATCCGGTGGTCGTCGCGAGTTGCATGAGAGCAGGTGTTGCGAATCCGGGTACATTCACCCAGCAAGGTGCCGGGCAGGTTGCGACTATTACCGGTGGTAATACGAAGTTGCGTCCAGAAGCAGGGCGTACCTACACCTTTGGTGCGGTTCTGACGCCTCGTTGGATTCCGGGTCTGTCCACTTCGGTGACGTTTTGGCACTACAACGTCAGTTCGACGGTTGGTTCGCTTTGACGAAACTATATCCTGAACAACTTGCTATGATGGTACACACACAGCGCTCTGTAATTTGGTTACTCGCCTCCGCACTGGTCAGGATTCTCAGGTTCAGGCTGTTGGCCAAAACCTAGGAACCATGAATACGAGTGGTATTGACTGGGATTTTGATTATCGGATCCGTCTGACCAGCATGGATTCCATCACTGTCAGCAATAACCTGCAGAACCTGGTCAATTTTTCCCCAACAGCATACGCCAGGCGTGAAGGGAAGTTACTACACTATACCAACACGGCAATTTTATTACCCGGGTGGTTCGTCTAACCCGCGTTGGCGTGACTATGCCTCGGCAACGTGGCAGCATGGGCGCTTCTCGTTCACCTATATGGCGAATTACACCGGTGGCTGCACTACAATGACAGCTCATCGTCCTCAGCTGTTCTGATGGATTCTTGGTCGTGTAAAGGCTTCCTGCAATCGTCCAGCAGATTATCGCTCTTGGTTATCGCTATCGCTCGGGAACTTCACGGGTGGTATCAATAACATTGCGAACAAGGCGGGCCGACATTTTCTTCCCAGATGGTGGAAAACAAACACTGACACTCGACTTATTCATCTTCGTAATGGGTGTAATTTCTTGTTGCAGATCAGCAAGGACTTCTAAGAGATTCCTTGGTGCAATGTGAAAAAACGCCGCTCCGAAAGGTGCGGCGGTTTTTTTTATTTTCAAGTACAGTATCTGGGAGGTTTTTCTTCGTTGGGAAACTTGAGTGAATGCGAGGCGGTCAGGAACGGTTGTGGGCTGCAGGTGCTAGAAATTTCCGGATATCCTTCACGCTCCGCAAGGACTTACGCGTCGGGACTTGGACGGCCTTCGGGGAACGCTGAGAGGAGGCGGGAAGGCATGCGGGCGATCCAGCATGACGAAAAACGCCTCTGTCATCGCCTCGCCTGATTAATCGGCCGAAAGCCTGTCTGAGGCGCATTCTGGTGGATGCGATCGTCATAATCGCTAGGGCGGCCTCAGAGAGCAGGCGTCGGCGTTCCCGATGAATGAATGTCGGGGCGAGCCCAGGGCGTTTTTTCAAACAACTACCATTCGCAGGGCTTCTCCTGGCACATCGACGCCATCACGCATGGCGTCTGTTCCAAGCAGGCAACTGTGGGTCTCAGTGCGAAAGACGTCCACCAGGGTTGCGTTGTCCATTGCGTCGACATGCTGGGGTAGAGAGGGAAGCCCTGTGTTTCCAGTGGTTCGCTAATGCGTTTTGTGGACTTCTCGCAGTCTTCGGATTGCCGTGAAAAGGCCCAGAGCGCCTCCACCCGCAGTCTCGAACAGGGCACGAAAAGCATGGGCCAGAGACGCGATTTCAACTGAGACATCTGTCACGACATAAGCGCGCGTCTGCTTTGCGTAGTCGAACGGACTCATGAGCGATGCCCGGATTGGCGGCTTCATGAAATGCGTGGCGCCCAGGCGAAGTTCGGCGGCCGTGCCAGCTTCTTCTCCGTCTTCAGGGCCAGTTTGATCCCGAAGTGTGGCGGAGGTTAGCAGAAGGCCATGAGCCGGTTGTCTGGATGGTAGACGCGAATGGAATGGTCGGGTCCAGCCAGTGCCGATACAGCCCAACGTCGTGGTCACCCTGAGTGGCCCGGGTTCGAGGTAATCGCTCGGTGCGAATGAAGTCGATATGGACGGGTGTGATGTCAGCTTCCGGAGGTGTTTGCAGGGCATCCAGCATCCCTACCCATCCTGTCACGCGACTAATGGCGCGACGATGAAGTGTGCGAATGAAGGCTTCTATCCGCTGGCGCGTTGGGGCTTCCATTTCGGGATCATCTTCGACCTGGGCTTCAAGCCGTTTGTCAGAAGGATGAGCGGCTCCTGCAAGCGGCGGAGCGCACGAGAAAGATCTTCAGCAGTTTTCCGGATGGCATCATTTGTCGGGTGAAGATCGCACTCCGTGGAGATGTATCCGGTCTCATGCTGCGGGTTCTGGGACCTGCGGGCATTGAGTTGCTGATCCAGGGCCTGAAGGAACAGTTCCGCAGGATTGTCGAGTTCAGGTTCTTCCAGTGGCAGAAGGGATGGAGCGTCCTCTTCGGCAAGAGGAGCGTCCGGGCCACTTTTCAGTCGCGTACTCCAGCCGGGTGCCGGAAGAGCGCGGGCCCGCCTGCAGGACAGCATGAAGCGGGGCATCAATGGCAGGGATGCGTTCGACAAGATCATCCAGTCGTCGCAAAGCCCTCGCGCACGCGATCGGCTACCTTCCGCACCCAGGAGCCATCGTCTCAGTTCAGCTCAGTTCAGCCTTCTAGGCCTGAGAGGAACGGTTGCAAAAGCACTATCGGCGGCTTCTGGAATATGATGGCCTTCGTCCAAAAACATAGCGCGTGGGGGCTGCGTCTTCGTCCGGCAGGCCCGGAGGAGCCAGGGAAGCCCAGGCCGGCTTGAGACATGACGAGGGCGGGATTGGCTACAACCAGATCGGCCTGTCTAGGCCCGGCGGATTCCGTGTTCCACGAAGCAGGCCTGATAGTGCGGGCAGGCAGCATGGATGCACTCGCCACGTCGATTCAGCCCACGCCGTAGAGCGTGCCGTGTCCGAAGAGTTTCCCCGAACCAGCCCGGAAGATCGCCACCCATCAGGTCGCCATCGCGGCTGGCCTCTGCCCAGCGCGCAAGAAGAGCAAGCGGCAGAGGGCTGCTGCACCGTCGTTTCCACGGGATGTGGCGGTATGAGAAGATCTTCCATGTTCAGAAGGCAGAGGTAGTTCTCACGGCCTTTGCGAACGACGACTTTTTGCCGAAGGGTGGTCTCATCGGGATAGAGGCGATGGAAGTTCCTGTTCGATCTGTCGCTGAAGATGACGCGTATAGGTGCTGATCCAGACGGCACCGTCATTCTGCTCGGCCCAGAGGCTTGAGGGCGCGATGTATCCCAGTGTCTTGCCAGTTCCCGTTCCTGCCTCGGCAAGAACGACGTCGGCGATCCAAGCGTTTCCCGAGGCTCAAACGCGGCGGGTTCGCGACGGAATGCGAAGTCGGCCTGTCCAGGTCCGTTCTTCCGCGCCTTCACCTAAAATCTGGCGTAGTCTTTTGCGTGCTGCAAGGGGGAGAGAACGGGTTGGACTGCTGGGTTGCAGGGCGGGGGGCTGTCTCTTCCCATCGGGGGAGGCGTCTCCAGATGCGGACGGCATCGAAGGATGCGCACTGCCCGGGTCAGAGGCAGAGCCAATGGCGTCTTGCAACTTCGCCACTCCAGATCCAGCCTGCGCGGGGTTGAGGGGGAAAGTAGAAGCGCACGAAGGCGCGCGCCTTCTTGGGTGTCCGCTTTGGCGCGCAACCGGCTGAGAAGATTTTCGCATAGAAGAGGAAGAAGATCGGCCGTGACGTGTTCGGGAGGTGTTAGCCCGAGGGCAATGGCCAGTCCTCGTGGCGTGGGGGCCACGGTTGTCGCTGGAAGGACGAACAGGAACAGGTCCAGAAGATCGAACCAGGGAACGGGCTGTGACAGGGGTGTCAGGTCCAATGCCCGGAGCGCTGCTGGCCCGTGAACCAGAAGAGGTGGGGGTAGCTGCGATAATTTTTCCCGTGCCTCTTCGGCGGACAGATCCAGAAGTTCTCCGTCTGGCGTCAGAAGAGACGACAGGCCCCTCCGTGCAATCAGGGCGGGAGCATCAAATGGCGACGGAAAAAGAGGGAACTGATGGCATCCCCTTCAGTCTAGCGGGAAGGTGCGGAGGGGGCGAGAGATTTTGGGAACAGATCGTGAAAGGAAAGGCGGGCGGCTAGAATGGGATCGTCAAAAACAGGTTTTGACATATTTCGTCACCATTTGAGGCGTGTCGAGAAACTCTTGCTTCTGCTCGTATTGCTTGACCCGGGATACGTGTCTGCCTACTTTTTCCGGTAATCATGCACAATTCCAGTTCACAAACCTTTCCGTCCCTCGCACCGGATGCGCCTCTGCCCAAAGCATGGCCATTCGAAAGAAGCGAAAAAAAATCGCCGCGCATGTGGGTGAGCGCGATCCGAAAATTCCGGCCCTGCTTGAAACAGGGTACGGACCATCCGGACTGCCGCATATCGGCAACGTTCGGCGAAGTCGCTCGGACAACGTGGGTTCGGCAGGCTTTTGAAGCTCTGACAGGCCGTCCGACCCGTCTTCTGGCGTTTCGGATGACATGGATGCCCTGCGCAAGGTGCCGACAAACGTGCCTCAGCAGGAGATGCTTGCGAAGTATCTTGGCCTGCCGCTGACCCGTATTCCGGATCCGTTCGGTGAATACGAAAGCTTTGCGGCCCACAATAACGCCCGTCTGCGCCAGTTTTCTGGACAGGCTTCGGCTTTCGCTACGAATTGCCTTCCGCGGACTGACTATTCTTACTGGTTGCACTTCGATGCTGCGCTTTGTCGTATGCTTGGAGTGCCATGATGATAGTCGTCGCGACCATTATTCGAGCTTTGTGCTGAGCGTCGTGCTAACATCCACCGGTTCCGCTATCCACCCTGAAACTGGGAGTTGTGAGTGCAGGGGTTTTTTTTTTCGATAATCAAGGTGACTAGGAGCCGGTACGGTGTCTGGAAAGACGACGCTGGGAAGACGTATGAAACGTCTGTTCTGGGTGGTCATGCCAAGATGCAGTGCGAAGGGCGATTGGCCATGCGCTGGTATGCCACTTGGGTCCTTGTCGACTTACGAAATGTCCGGCAAGGATCCGATCGAGAGTTTGAAGCTGTCTGCAAGATTCGCCGCATTCTGGGCAAGGAGCCGCCTGCGGCTGACTACGAGCTGTTCCTTGATGCTCAGGGGCAGAAGATCAGCAATTCCAAGGGTAATGGCTGTATGTGAGGAATGGCTGCGTTTACGGTACGCCGGAAAAGCCTTGCGCAAGTACATTTTCACCGCCGCCTGCTCGCGCAATAGAGTTCTGTTTTTTTGACGTGATTCCGACCTGTGAAAAACGGATGAATATCTGACACTGGTTCAGGAAAGCTGAAAGCAGGAACCAGTGGATCTGATGGGATCATCGGTCTGGTTCATTCACGGTGGAACTGTACGGCCGGAAGAGACAAGCCCAGGTCTCACGGGCACTCTCAACTTGCGAACGTCGCGAACGCGGCAATCCGGAAACTCTCTGGAAATTCCTCCGCCCGCTTGCCGAGACGCTGTCAACTGAAAACGCCATACGTATGGGATAAGCTGGTTCGCTGCGCTCTGGAACTAATTCAGGCTCTGAACCCTATTTCCCAGGAGCAGTTAAGACCCGAAAAAACCTATCGCGATCCGTCCGAGAGAGAGCGCAAGGGCCTTGAGGATCTGGCAACAGAACTGGAAAAACTTCCGGCTCAGACGCCGCCGCTTGAAGTGCAGGACGTGGTTTTCGAAGTGGGTAAGCGGTACTTCAAAGTCTGAACTGCGGTCGTGGTTTGGGTGTCTTTACGAAGTGCTGTTGGGTCAGAGCGAAGGACCACGCTTCGGAATTTTTGCATCGCTCTTCGGTTTGCCGGAGACAGTTGCCCTTATCCGGGGCGCGCTGGCCCGTCCGGTAACCCGGGCCATTCAGGCCATGACGCCGATGGGCACTCACAGGGAAGACGACTGGCAGGAATGAACGCTCTCGCCCTCGAAGAAGAGGGTGAGAAGCGGAATGCGTTAAAAAGTCGCTGGCAAACTGTCGCTGACGCGTGCCACCCGCTGTTGTCGGGCTCGTGCTTCTGGTGGCGGCTGTCGTGGTGATCGGGCGTGGAACTGCGTCATCTCTCCCTGCGGACATTCTCAGGAGATCTGGGGGATATTCCCTCAGGCGCTTTGTTTGCGTGAGCAGGTGCGACAGTTCTGTCGTATTTTATCCTGTCGTTTTACCGATCGGGCTGGCCTGTCCTGCTGTGCGGGCGAAGGTTCTCTTTCCAAGCTCTGCCTTTGCGTGCGTTCTGTGTCTTATGTCCTGTTATCACACTTTGGGGGATGTGCTGCCGATTTTCCGGCGCAGCTGTCAGGTTCAGGCTTTATCGCAGTTTGGGGGTCGCTCCCGGGCGATATTGCTCAGATTATTGCTTCTGTTTGGCGACGAATAATCTGCTCGGAACCATGGCGCTGGTCGGGGGTATTCTGACAATCTGGAGCCACATGCCATCCCCGTACTGTCCTCATCTGCCAATCCTTTCTTTTGAGACTGTGGCAGGATTAGGGCTCTGGAGTGGTTGGTGGCAGCGATGTCGTGCTGTCCCGTGTGGCGTCCGGCATGTCAGGAGCTGGCGATACACGAGGG
>JAPNUC010000080.1:0-18867 GCA_028554685.1 Agrotis ipsilon | reverse complement strand
TCTTGCGGACGAGCTTTGCTTAGCTTGGGACTAGGATGTGGCGTTTGTGGAAATTCTTATTATTATTATTAATTTATCTAGGGTTAGTAAGACATTGCCCAGTTATTCTGGGCCTCCAATATACCTGGTTACTAGGGGGGACGATGTTCATTATTTGCAATTAACAAAAAACAACTTTTGTAGCCACACCGGAGCATGCCTAAAAATAGGGGGCCTTACCACTAGGTGTCTTAAAGTTGAGGACTAATTCCACTTTGGGGACAAAAGGGGGGGGGACCCGGAAGCTATTTACAAAGTTTCCAACTATGCCATTTCCTCGTTTCCCCACAAGAGGAATTCATTCTCGTTTAAAAAACCACCACCGTCCATAGGAAGGGGCCACTTGATTGTTGTACGTGTGCGACTACTCGGACACTTGACGACACGTTTGCGCAGTTAGCTGAGGCAATTTGGGGGACTGCCTTGGCGGCTGTGTGTCGCGGGTTTTCGATATTTCCGCACGGCAACAATAATTTGATTGGATCTGCATTTGTAGTTGTTTCGGGGTCTTGGGGTGTTTGTATATGTGACTTTATTTTTTTGTTAAAAGCGGTTTACCTTTCCACCGGATGCTGGGAGTGGGATGTTAATTCCTAGTGTTGGCGGGCAAAACGTTTGTAAAAGGAACACAAAAAAACATTTGATGAAGCTATCATTCGTGGAGACAATCAGGGGACTTTAGTTAAAACTTGTTAAACTAGGGTGTTAATTAATTGCCAAAAAACTTTTCTTTTAATTCACTAAAACTGTTTCCACAACAACTGCACACTGGAGGTTTCCCTTTATATTGTTTTTTTAACCAATTCAAGTCCACAAACCCCTGGCCCCCCTAATTAGATTTCCAGAAAAAAACAATCCTAATTTTCTTTTTTATTTTTTCCTCGACCGGAAAAGGCCCCCTATATTGTGGTCTCCTAGTTTGGTCGTTAGGTGAGCGGGCTGAGACACTAGGTTAAAAATCTAAGTGAGGGGCATGATGAAAGTTATTCTTTTGATTTTGATGAACTGGGCAAGCGCAGGGAACTCCTTTTTTTGATAAAAGAAAAACAAGAAAAAAAAAATTCTTGGTCCTCTCTTTGAAAAAAATGTGAATGGAGGAAACAACTGAACAAACAAACATAGTTTTTGGTTTTAATTGACGGTATGCAGATGGTGAACAAAGTGCATGTGTAGGGTTAAAAATATTTATTGCAAAAAGAGTAGATGGGCGCTAATTTGCTTTCCCGGGTGTTTCGTAAGGTATCTAACCCGTTGGACCCTGGGACAAAAACGTTAACAAAGGCTATTGAAAGGGATATTTTTCCTTTTATGATACATTAAAATTCAGTGGAAATTTTAAAAAAGATATACTGAATTAACACACAAAATGGTTAACTAAATATATTTTTCAGGAAACATTCAAATACCCTTTCTTCAGTTAAACAGGTTAAACACCCCCCCACCACACCAAACTGAAAACCACAAAACAACAACTGTTATTTACTGAACAAACTTTTATCGGCGGAGCTTTCAAAACTTGGTTGTTTTGCTGTTAATTCAGGGGGGGGCTTTTTACCCCCCCCCCCTTATCTTTTTCCCCCTTCTTCTGCCCTTGTCCCAACGGTTTCCCCCCCCATCCCACTTGTTAAGTTACAAATGTTAAACAGGCCAGTCTTTTTACCCACTGTTGTAAGTTTTTAAATGCCAAGTTAGGGGGGCGGTGTGCATTATTAATGGTCAAACAAAACTGTGTTTTGTGTTGTTTAAGTCGTTAAATTGTATTTGTTTTGGACATTTATTTGTATGTGGGCTTGATTTTGGATTGGGGATTTATTTTCTTATTATTTTTTTCTCCCTTTGTTATTTTTCATTGGGAAATTTGGACACACTTTAACCAAAATTAAAAACGTAGAAAAGTTCTTTTTGAGGGGACATTTAATTTAAATCCGTAGGTTATTCACGGATTAAAAAAAACATTCTTTAAAAGTGCTTAAGTTTGCCCTAAAAAAGATTTTTGTAAATTAGTTACCGACTTTTAGTATTATTTCACAAAATATTAGGGGCCCCACGTATTTTTTTTTTATTTGGTAACTTAGGACATAAAATGACAAAAGATTATAAGGGCCTATTAAAAGTTTTAAAACCATTGTGGAACGTCCCACGCCGCGTGGGAATTTTAAATTTTGCGGGGGTGGTGATTGTTGTGGAATGAATGAAACTTAAAATTTTAAATTGGGGGGGGGCTACATCTTTGTTTTTTTTGTTTTAATCAAAAACAAACAAACCAAAAAAAATTTTCGTGTCCATAATTTTTTTTATAAATCTTGGAAATTACGATCTAAATTAGAAAATGTAATTTACTTTTGAACTCCTATTGTTAATACAACCCAGTATTACGTGTTTCTGTTCTATGGCGTTACCATAACGGTATTGGGATTTAGTTGCCATTCGACTTAAGTTAAGAAGGTTTTGGGGGGGACCAAGATGATGAGATTAGAGATTAAATTTTTTTTTAAAATTATTTTTTTTTTCACCCTGTTCCAAAAAAAAGGATGAACTTTAAATCATAACATTCCCTGTTGTTAAATGTAAAAATATATTCAAATGGTTTTTTTTTTTTTTTTTTTACACGGGACTGTTTAATGGTGGGCTCTAATATAATCTACTTATGGGTAAACTACCCATTTACATTGGTTTAGGGACGGTTAAAAAAAAACCCACTAATATTCCAAAATGTTAAAAAATGTTTAAGAACAGGAAAAGCGTTATTACTCACCAGAAATTTTTTGCTAACACGGAAACCCAAACGCGTACGTTCTGGTGTTTAAGCAGGTGGGGACGTTTTATGTGGGTTTCTGCCTGACGGCCCGTCGGGAAAATTATATGTATGAGCGGTGTGTTTTATTATATGTATGAGATTTTAAAAGGGGGCCTTCTCCAGCAACTTAAGGCCTTAAGGCCCTTCGGAATAAAAGATGGAGCGTCCCCATAAGCGGGGACGGTAACGCAAGGCCCAAACTTTAGGCTGGACATTAATAATCGTAAAGGAATAAATTCCTCATAAATTTAACTATGTATGTAAATAAATAGAATGTTAAAACATGTAAGGGGTGATAACTGCCCGGGCGTCGACATTGTAATTTCCACCAATCACATTAATGTACCCCACCTTATTCTGACTTTCCAGTTTCAAAGGCGTGATCCCAACGACAAAGATATTATTTCAACTATTATAACATAGTTACCCGGTTTTCATATAACTTATTCGGTTATATGCAGGTTAGATGTTATTTCGCTATCCCCACTTATTACCCAAGGGGAAAGGGCTTAATTGAAGTTTTGAAATGTAACAAATAAATTTTAAAAATTTTAGTTTGTTTTTTTTTAAATTGGGACCCTAGAAAGCATAACACCCAAAAGGAAGAGTTAAGAATAAAAATGGTGGAAAAAGGCCGCTTACACTTTTTTTCAAAGGGATGAAGGGAACAGATTTGGCCTTTGGCCCCTTGCAGCCCCTGGTGGAAAAGTTGCCTTATAAAATAACCTCATTAATTTAAAAATTTATTACTTTTCAACCACAAAAAATATATTTATAAATTCAAAAAAAATTTTAAATTTTCTGGGACATAAATATTTCAAATAACATCATTGCAAACATGTTCCACTCACTTATTGGTTTGCTCACCAAACCCGGGGGACGTTAGCGGGCTAGGACCAACTAAACAAAAATGTTTTCCCTGTTATATACTTGGAAAGTACAACAAGTACGAAGGTTCCACCGCTAGTTTCCAGGGCATTCGTTATTATCAATTCCAACCAGGGAACCTTTTAAAATTTAAAAATCTCTTCTCTAAATAGGATTTTGCAAAAAAGGTTTTAATTCCTTTAATAAACCCTTCGGTTGAGGTAAGTTGTTCGCGTTGCAAGAACATTATGTGTGTTTGTTTGTTGAAAAAAACCGGTTGTTGGCCGTGGTCTTATTTAGGATTCAAAGGGGTGGACATTCCTAAGGGCTACAATGCAGATGTTGTACTTACGTTCGTGAGGGTTTTCCCTTCCGCCGGTAGGACAAGTATGGCTACGCCGTAGGGACGTGGTGCTACGTTTGCAAAGGGATGTGTTGCTGGGGCGTTCTTCGTTAGGGTGGGGGGGGTGACGTGTTGCTTACGTTGCAGGATTGTGTGGGCTTTACGGTTCGTAGGACGTTGTTTTGTGCTTACGGGGCCGTAAGTAGTGTGCCTTTACGGGGGCCAACGTAGTACCTTGCTTACGGTTTAATTAAAAATTTTAAAGATGTTTCAAAAACAGGGGAAAACTGTAATACTAACCCCCCACCGAAAAAATTGTTTTACCCAGTTGGGGACTGCCAAAACTTTAATTTAAATTTTCCGACCCCATCATTCTCTTCACCTTGGGGGGGGGGGTTGGGGGGGTGGGGGGGGGGGGGGGTGGGGGTGGGGGGTGGTGGGTGTTGTGTTGTGGGTGGTGTTTGTTGGGGGTGGTTGGTTGGTGTTTGGGGGGGTGGGGGTTGTGTGGGTGGTGGGGTTGGGGGGTGTTTTTTGGGTTGGGTGTGGGGGGGTTGTGTGTGTGGGGTGGTTGGGTGGGGTGGGGGGGTGGTGGGTTTTTTTGGGGGGGGGGGGGGGGGGGTGTGGGGTGGGGTTTGCCCCCCCCCCCCCCCCCCCCCCCCCCCCCCCCCCCCCCCCCCCCCCCCCCCCCCCCCCCCCCCCCCCCCCCCCCCCCCCCACCCCCCCCCCCCCCCCCCCCCCCCCCCCCCCCCCCCCCCCCCCCCCCCCCCCCCCCCCCCCCCCCCCCCCCCCCCCCCCCCCCCCCCCCCCCCCCCCCCCCCCCCCCCCCCCCCCCCCCCCCCCCCCCCCCCCCCCCCCCCCCCCCCCACACAAACAACAACACAAAACCCAACACAAACAACACCACCCACAAAAGACCCCCCCACACAACCCACACCCCCAAAACAAACCCAACCACCAAAACACCAACAAACCCCAACCACACCCCAACAAACAAAAAAACACAACAAAACACAAACAAACACAACCACCCCTCACACAACCCCCACCACACCCACAAAAAACCACCACCCACCACCACACACCTCCAACCAACAAAACAACACCACAACACAACAAACCACCAACCCAAACCAACCAACCAAACCCCCAAACCAAAAACCACCAAACCCCAAAACAAACCAACACACACCCAACCCACAACCCAAAACACACACCCAACCCAAAAACCCCCACCAAAAACCAAACAACCAACAACACCCACCCCAAACACCACACACCAACACCCCCCACCAACAAACCAACCAAAAAAACAACACAACACAAACCCAAACCAAAAAACAAAAAAACCACAAAAACCAACCCCACAAACAAAAACAACCAAAAACACCCAAAAACAAAACACAACCAACACAACAAACAAAACACCCCAAAACACCCACACCAAACATAAACAACCCAAACCACCAACCCAAACAACCACACAACCCCCCAACCACCCACCCCCAAAACACAACCCCCCACAACCCAACACACAAAAACCCACAACAACCAAACCCCCCCCCCCCCCCCAAATTTTTTTTTTTAGGTGGGGGGTGGTGTTGTGGGGGGGGTTGGGGGGGGGGGTTTTGGGGGGGGTGTTGGGGTGGGGGGGTGGGTGGTGTGGGGTTTTGGGGGGGGGGGGTGGGTGTGGGGGTGGTGGTGTGGGGGTTGGGGTTTTGGGGGGTTGGGGGGGTGGGTGTGGGGGGGGGGGTGGGGGTGTGTGGGGTTGGGGTGGGGTTGGGGGGGGTGGGTGGGGTGTGGGTGTGGGGGGGGGGTTGTGGGGGGGTACACAAAAACCACACAAACCCCAACCCAAAACCACACAACCCACAAAACAAAACCCCACCAACAAACCCCCCCCCCCCCCCCCCCCCCCCCCCCCCCCCCCCCCCCCCCCCCCCCCCCCCCCCCCCCCCCCCCCCCCCCCCCCCCCCCCCCCCCCCCCCCCCCCCCCCCCCCCCCCCCCCCCCCCCCCCCCCCCCCCCCCCCCCCCCCCCCCCCCCCCCCCCCCCCCCCCCACCCCCCCCCCCCCCCCCCCCCCCCCCCCCCCCCCCCCCCCCCCCCCCCCCCCCCCCCCCCCCCCCCCCCCCCCCCCCCCCCCCCCCCCACCCCCACCCCCCCCCCCCCCCCCACCCCCCCCCCCCCCCCCCCCCCCCCCCCCCCCCACCCCCCCCCCCCCCCCCCCCCCCCCCCCCCCCCCCCCCCCCCCCCCCCCCCCCCCCCCCCCCCCCCCCCACCCCCCCCCCCCCCCCCCCCCCCCCCCCCCCAACACAACACCCACACACCCACAACCCCACACCCACACCCCAAAACCCAACCCCCCCCACACCAACCACCAAACACACCAAACCCCACCACACCCCACCACCCCCAACCCCCACCAACCACCAACCCCAACACACCAACCCACACCCCCCCAACACCAAACACAACCACCCACACCACCACACACCCCACACCAAACAACACAACCCCACAAAAAAAACCACCCCACACAACAACCAACCACACAACCCCAACAACCCCCCCACCCCACCACACCCCAAAACACCACCAACCACCACCCCTTTTTTTGAAAACCATAACTACAAAACAAAACCAACTTTCCCATACATATCTACAACAGGAGTTAGGAGTACTAAAAACAATCCGGCGGGGCAATTGAAGCTTAAAACTTGCGAAACGGGGAACGGTATTGTTATTTGTTTACCACAAAATAAGATAATTGTTTATGGTATGTTTCGTCCGCGGTTCACTTCGGGATCGCAAACTTTATGGCAAAATTGTGCGGTTGTGTTTATGTTATGCTCCCCTCGGGAGTGGCCCCAACAGTTAAAGGACTGGGAGCGCCAAGTAGGTTTACTTGTAGTTTTAAGTGTTTTTAAAGGAAATTGTTACGTGATAAGTTTGGTTACTGTTGATTTAATGGTTTGAATTGGGGGAGTAGTGGTTTATTATTGCTATTAATATTCCAGCTAAAAAAACTTAAGCGCAGTTTAATTTTCTAATGCATATTTTATTATTTTCGAATGTATCCCCACGTCGTTAATAAACATGGCATTGTCCATACGGAAACTATTAATATTTCTTTATATTTAAAGTCCAATCACCTTTTTAAATAGTTTTTGCTTTTTCCTTTGTAAACGGAATAACCCGAATATTTCGTCCTTTTACTAATTTTACCTTAGGGCTTTTCTCTTAATTTTCTGATCGTTGCGATTAAGCTAAATAGTCTGAAACAAAAACAAAATCTTAAATTTACAGTTTTGTTTTATCTGAAAAAAAAATCGTTGGGCAAAGTGGAGCAACGTTGTGCAAACAACAACTGTTTTTTTTCACTTCAATTGGGAAATTCTTACCTAATAAAAAAAAAATGCCCCTTTCACGAAGGAAGAAAAGAAAAAAAACCGGGGCAAAACCAACAAAACTGTCAAATGCGGGGACCCAAAAAAATTGGTTTTTTTTTATTTTACCATTGTCATCCTAATTGTAGTAACGGGTTTTTAACCGGCTTGTGAAAGAAGCATATTGAACTTAGAAGCCTTATTCCTCTGTTACCCACACTACCTGTCTGGACGGGTTTGTTTCGGTTAGGGACACTTCGGTTACGGACCAAATATTATTCTCCTTACAGATCTAAAACTAAGGGTTTCTCTCTCCTTCTCTCTTTTCCTTTTCCTCCCTTCCCATCTAAAGGTTCGATGGGGGAAATTTTTTATGACTGGTACCTCTAAAAACCAAGGCGGGTGTAGGAACGGCCCCGTTATATTTTTTTTTTTTAAATTTCGTTGGTTAAAAAGCCATTCAACCGATTTTCCTCTCACCAAGGAGGGGGGGGGACGGGAAAAAAAAAACAGTCAGGGACTTTACTGGATAAAATCCACGGTGTCCCCCTTCATTTAGACCTTTTCGTTACAGGGTCCAAAGTTTTTACCTGATCCGATAGTCCCGGCGGGGACCCCAGGACCCCACCTTACCATTCGCAAATATTTTTTTTTCCAAAAACCTTCTTTTAAGTCCACCCACTGTTTAAGTGTCCCCGGCGATAAGATTCCCTTCTGCTTTTAATTGCGGGGCTCGCGTACTTGTTTGCGGCACTGTGAAAGGCGCCGCTTCGTATGGGGGGGTTACGTCAATTACGTCTTATGTGGATGATTGTTTTTAAACAACGCTTCCTCATGGTACTCCAAATGGTTGGCGGGGTTTTGTTTTTTTTGAGGCGTGTAGCAGCGGTTGAGGTGGTCTCTATGGGTGCTGTTATAGGTTCACAGGGGGGGACTGTTATTGTTGTGAGGGTTTTGGGGGATTAGGGAGTGGGTAGTGAACAAAAACAGGTTAGGGGACATTTTGCAAACAAACAGGGCACGGCAGGCAAGGCAATTTTCGGGTTTTGCCAATGTTTCAAATGTTGGTCTGGATAATCCAACTCGTATGTAAGGCATCTACAAGCCAAAAAATGTATATTTATAGCTTGTAAAACAAACCACGTACATAGGGGGGGAACACAATGTGCTCCTTGCCCCTGCATTTACCTAAAAAACCGTTTTGCTGATTATTAACATTCAAAGTTATCCACCCTTGATTCTTAATTCACAACTTAAATTATTTTTTGCTTGTGTTTTTCTTTTTTTACTCACTAATTATTCTTATCGGAAAAAGATTGTAACATAACAATTGGGATATTTTAAATGGAATATTGTGATAATTTAATGTTTCATGAATTTGTGGGGTTAATTATTTCTAAACGTAAAAAAAAGTTAATTTTTTTGCTTTATTAATGAAGCATTATCTTAAAAAAACATAAGCTTAGTTATAATTACCTTTTATCATTTTTTCAACATCATAGGGGAATTTTTACATCCACGGGACAACAAAACAAGATTTGTAAGTTTGCAAACAGATAATTTTAAAAAAAGCAAAAGAAAAAACGTCCGCCATGTTTTGAATACAACATGGGACGTTCACGACAAACAGCCAGTTTTACCCAACCGGGGGATTACGGCAGGTTTGTTAATTCTACCAAACGGTAACGAGGAAAAGCTTGTTCCGCCGATATCTTAAACGGGGGAGAAAGCTGGGTACAGACGGGACCCGGTACGTTCAAAGGGATTTTTAGTTGGGAACAAAACCTATGGGCATCTCTTTCTTCCTTCTCTAATATAACAAATTGGTAAAATGGACTGGGTCTGTTGGGTTTCTAGTAAGTTAGTGGACCCTGGACTGCTATTGCCCGGGGGTTTCGTGGGTTCCGTATTCCCACCCAGGGGACCAACATGTTTATGTGAGAAACCCACGGACTTTTCATTGTTTTCTGTGTTCCTGGGTGGTGTAATTAATTGTATAAATTTATCCTATTAAATATTGTATTGTATTTTAAGAAAATATATATTATGTTCATTAGGTTTGTCTGGTACCCATTAACCACCCAAAGCTTCTGGCCGTAGCTTGGGGGACTAGAATTTGTCGTTTTGTTGGATAGTTGTGGGTAATCTATTCATTATTAAAACATGGGATCGCTAAAAACACTGTGTTGCTTTAAGCTCATAACTCGGAAAAAGGGGGAAAAAAAACGGGGCTGGACCCCAATTTTCGGGCTAATTAGTTTTTGTTGTGTTCTGTAAAAAACCATCAAGGGACCCCCCGCGTTATTAGAGGTGGGCGAAACTTTTTTGTGTCACCGTTGTCCTCCCGGGGGGAAGGCCGGGGGACGGCCAACTTGAGTAGACTATAGATATTGTTTCCACCATATTAAGCTAAACTGAATAAGCCGGGGAAGGTGGTCTATGTAATCTCCACCACCAAATTTCTCTATCGTTTTAATTTTTATGAAAAACGCCCCAAGGTTGGTTGAACCTGGGTGGACTTTCCTCAAACAATTCACGCATTCCCTACAATTTTGGGGGACGGGAACCTAAAAACACAGGACCCAAATTCCTTTATTTTAATTTTAGCGCATTTTTTTTCAATACAACTTTATATTCTGTTTTTTAAAAAAAAAAACGCCGAACGGGAACCAAAAAAGGTGTGTTGTTATTAAACGTTTGACGTGTTTCTATTGTCCGTCTGTCTGTCTTTGTTCTGTCTGTGGGGCCCCAAATTCATTAGAGCCCGAACACGGATGAACGGCGATTTTTTAAGTTTAAATGTTTTTTTCGTCTTCCGTCCGTAATGAATCCTCGTGAAACTGTTTTTTTTAACTGATTTTATGTATTTGTAATCGTTTTTTGCGGGAAAAAAGGAAATTCACCGTGGATTATTTAGTTTTTCCATTAAGCTTGAATTTAGTATTATTATTTTACGAAGATTAATATAACAAACAAAAACGTTAGGGTACTATCATACCCTATAAAAATATTCTGTAATAAATTTGAGATTTAAAAAAAAAGCCCCCCCCCACTGTTTAATGTCATTCGAGGGCTATTTCAACGACCGGGCCCCAATTTCCGTGCGGATTTTGTCGGATTAAAAAGTAAATGGGGGTAGTTAAAAGCGGAAAACTAAGTTTATAGTCTTTAATATTATAAACTTATTTAAGCGTTCCCACACTATTTATAGGAACCAGGTCTTCTTTATGTTTACAACCCATTAAGGGGGGAGAAGGGAATTAAAAACCTCGTGGGGCCCATGGCGGGACCCCGAATATTTTGGAATAATCAGGTGTTAATTTTTAATTTTTACGGGGGGAAACAAAAAGGATAATGTTCCTTATTATATGGCCTTTCACGCTTTAGACATGTTGAAAGAAAATGAAATGATGTATGTTTTAACTAATGGTAAAAATGGAATACAAAGAAAGGGAAAAACAAAAACCACTTAATTTGGCTGTGGGACATTCCAAAAACCCTATTTTTTTATTTTAAAAAAACGTTGGCCCACGTTATAGGTTTTTTTTTCTTCTGTAAACCGTGGGGTTGGCGTTTTACCAGACGTAGGAAACCACCCAATAAACAACAAAACCACCCCCAGGGGACCCCCGGAACCAAAACCGACTATTTGTTAGGGGGCCGTACAAAACAAAAGATATTTTGAAGAATTTGGAAAACTTTCACGACACGCTTACACACACAGTTGATCCGCTTCTGCTTTTACTGTGCCAACTGTGCCGCCTAAACTTTTTCTTACGGGAACTTTATATATAAGAAAACAATTGTTTTTTCTCCATCAAAGGGGGGGACTTTCTTGTTTAGTTGTATGTTCTAGTAAGTGGATACTTCTTTGCCCTTAACAAAATAAGATTGTTCTCAGTTCAAATAAGCACAAAGTAAAACAAGACGGGGCGGGGCCGTCGCCGGCCGCGTCCGCCGTTCCCGGGCCCGTCCGTTGCCCGTTTACTTGCGGGGACGTAGACTATAGTCTTGTAACAGTCACAAAGGAATAGGGGAAAGTTTTCCAAGGCATGGGAATTACATTACAAACTCTACATTTAAAAAAAACCCCGTCGTACTACAAAAAAAAAAACTTAAAACAGCTGTTGACAACAGTTTGGTCTTAACAAAAAAAGTGTCACTGGGCAAAGCGGACCCCCTTAATATCAAGGAAAAACAAATGTGTTCAAAACGGGTGTTTATTTTTTTTGTGGTAGGGACGGTACGGGGGAGTTTTGAAAAAATAATGGGAAAAAACAAAAAAGTATTTTTTCTTTGTTATTTCATTCAACGGGAATATTCATATAATTAAAAACGTATTCCAAACTTCAAAAGGGTGGCGTTTTCAAGGGGGGGGACACAAAAAAGACAAAAAAATGATTTTAATACGACAATGATGGTATTTATTAGTTTAAAAAAAAGGATTCCTATCTTTCGTTAATTTTGTGTTACGGTTATAACGAAAGAAAAGAAAAAAAACCCAACAGGCCCAAAATTATTGGTTGATAATTAACTTGTTTTTTTTTTTAGAAAACTTTAAAATAAGGAAAAAAATAACTTTTAAAACTCTATTTAGGACAAAAGTTCCCACTTTCTCAAATTCAATCAAATTAATCAGTGAAATCGGAATTGGGGAAAAAACTTAAGTAAATTAAGCGATAAATGACGTTTAAGGTTGCGAAAGTCCAAATTCAACTTTTGATTGGGAATTCAAACTTTCATTAGCTTAGATTTTGGGCCTTTAGGACTCAATTAATTGGGACCGCTGTTTTAGAAGGGACCAGACCCAGGGGATTAATGGGTTAAAACAACAACGAATCTGCTATTATTTACACGGCTGTATTGACTTTTATGGCCTCTAAATAAATGGTAACTAAAATAAGTTTACGAATTTTATAAAAAAAGCTTGTACAAACGTTTTCCAAATGGGTAAAAATGGGTAAAAGGTGTAAACCCCACGCGGGGTCCAGTTCGTTTTTTTATATGTTTCCACATACCTATTAGTTATTACACTCTTATATAGTTATTTTCTGCGGCCACGTCGTTTCTCCAAGGTAGATTCCCTCTCTAAAAGGGCAGCGGGAGCGGGGACTAAGTAACAAATAAACAAAAAGCCCTAAAACTTTATCTTGGACTGGATTTTACGTATGCACTTTCAATAAAGGTCCAACGTTTTTCTTCGCCTTTCCAAACTGGGATCAGGCCCAACCTCTTTTCCCGTAGTATGTAAAAAACTTCAAGAAGGGGAAACAAAAAAAAGGGGGCGAAAAATCAAAACATGGGTGGAAATAGATTCTATTATATATTTACAAAACAAAAAAATAAAACAGGAAGAACCAGAAAAACCAAAACACATCCACTTTACACTATTGGCACGGCTCCGCGATCGGTTCAACCCCAAAAAACAAACTTTGACCCTTGGGGGGACACACTTTTTGGGACGTTTGGACCCATTTCGAAACGAATGAAATGAATGAAGTTGTTGGATCGGATAAATGTTAATCGGATACCCAAAACTTGTTTAGGTTGATTAAAACGTGATTTAAAGTAAAATCAAATTATAATCTCAAAGTATTACTAAGCGTGTTACAAAGTATTCATCATCCCCCCAGTCACTCCAGAGTGTGTTTTTAGATTATTGATATCGTTGAAAAATATTTCCATCTTAAAAGACGGGTTAAGGGACGTGGAAAATTGTGGATTGATTTAATTTCGTCAAATTGGGGGCGACTCGGGGGCGACTCATTAAAAAAACGTTAATCCGTTTTTGACAAAAAATAATCTTTGAAGTTCTACATCCGGCCAAAAAAGAAACATTTGGGAATTTTCGGAAGGGCAAAATTATAAAATTTTAACAAAATTGTCACATTCTCAACAACAAACAACGTTCATGTCGAAGTAAGTAAAACAAAACAGTCCAAGAACTTGATTTTCTTCGGAACTGTTGCTGGGGAACTTAAATTCCCACAGTTCTCAAAAAATTTGTGTATTTCTAGCTACAAAAAAAAAAAAATAAAAAACCAATTTTGCGGGACTGTGATTTAAGTTTGTAAATACGTAAATTCCGGTCCCAATTGTAATTCTGAGGAATTTTCAAAATATTTGAAAGTTTAATTCAAAACAAGTATTAAAACCTCACGCATTTAATTAAAATAATTCGTTGGAGTATTTTCTCTTCATTCCAACCAACCCAAAACGTCATTAAACTTCCCCCACGGCCCCACACTGCCAATGTTCCCCAGTTTCTTGCCAAAACACTATAAAACCGCTATTATGTTATACAGGATATGGGAAGCAGTGCAAGTTCCAAAAAAGTTTACTAAATTGGAGCTTTTCCCGTTACAAAAACGAAAGTAGCGCCGGGGGGCGACAATTCCCGCTTCAGCGATAAGGTTCCCGCGGTGAGTTAGGCGAGCGGCATGTTGGGCTAAGCGGAAGGCGGGGAGCGGAGAGACAAAAATTGAAAACATGCAATTTTTTTTTCCAATGCCATACGTCGAAATTCTTAAAAGTTTTAAACGTACTATAGAAAACTAATAATATAAAAATTGGCGCCAGATTCGAAAAGGGGAGGATGGATTGTAATTGTCGCCTTCGTTCTACACAAAAAAAAAAAAAACAGTGTTGAAACAGATTTTGAGTGTTTAAGATAACACGGTTATACAGTGTAGTTTTTTTGAAAAAATTGGGGATTAAACCAATATTCGCTATGGATTTTAAATTGGGATACGGGGTGGGTACCCATTTTTTTAGCTACGTGGGTAAACTTTTTAATAAGAATGGTCCTCCCCACCCACGGGCAGGGCGGGAGGGGAGGCAGGAGGCGGGACTGTCCAGGACCTGTTACTGACTTAAAAAATTTACACGGTGTTCTTCAATAGGCCCTTTTATGATTCGCGGAGTCAGCGGTTGAATTTGTATAGCGACCCGGGCGGGCACAGACGAGGCCAGGGGGATAACGGTTTCCCCATGAGAAAAAAAAAAAATGATTTACAGAAAAAAAATACGCTGGAGAAGGCCGCTTGGCTGGATATTCAGTTTTTACTTAAAAAAGTATTTTGCTATTTTTTTTACCGCAACAGAAAAAAAACAGTAACTTGGGAAATTGTTTGTATGGAATGAAAAATTTCAGTTTTACGCTTTCGCAGTGGCCATACAAAAACATATAAGTTACTAGGGTCGGTCGCTAGGGGTTGATGCCGGGGCTAGCCTCTTCTCCTCTCTCTCTTAAGCTCTCCTCTCTAAATTAAACACGAAAAATTAGACGTTTAATAGAAATCGAAGACAACCCGCAAACTGAAAACATGTTTGTCTTGGAAAATATTTCCGAAGAATCCAAATTAAATCTAGGCATTATATTTAAAAATAAAAATTCAATCTAAAAAAGCCAATTCGTAAACACCACTCCTCGAAAAAAAAACTTCACGATTTACTCAGAAAACAAGCCTCGTTCTGAGGATTGTTCCACGGCCAGCTGAACAGCCACTTTACTTTGCTCAAGTGGGGGAATTATACAATGGAATTAGTACGGAATAGGTACTAACAAAAATAGGAGTTTGGTATTTGTGTTATGGGAGGACGGCAGTTGTAATCTCGTTTCTTAGTAAACCACGTTTGGCGAAGGGAGTACCATAGGTTTACGTGGTCGCGAGAGTGTTTTCTACTTATTTGCTGTATTGTTTTTGAAAAATGCTTAATTAAAACTTAGGGCAATAATTTGTTTATACATTCCCCGTTTTGTAACATAACCCGGCCTTTTTTTGTTTTGTGTAAAAGGAGGGGCCCGCCTTGGGAAATGCAAAATGAAAAAAAAAAAAAAAAATGTGCGGTACTTGATTAAAATGTTCACCCAAATCTTCTAAATTTTATATTTGGTTTTCTGGGATATTGCTTCCTCAAGGATGTTTTTTCTGTAAACATTTTTAGCGAGCAGTAAACCGATGAAATTTGGAAATAATTAATAAATTACAACCAACAACGGCAATACTCGTAAGTCATGAAGCCCCACACCCAACTATGCTTTAAGGCGAATGAAACAACAAAGAAAGAAAGGAACAACAGAGACAGGTAAATGGGAAGTATTCACCAAATGTTGCACTAAAAACCAGCCTTTTTAACTTTTGTACCCAACGTTATTATTGTGTTTATATAAACCATAATTTATAAAAACAGATTAGTGAACAAGACAGATTTTAATTAGATTAATTTTTAGGGCTTGGGAATTATACAAATATTTATTTCCACGGAGTGGGGTACCACAAAACTACTTCTTCGAATCCGCTTCAGCTTCCTCACCCTGTCTCTTTCCGTTACACAAATTTTATTCGGCGTTGCACTCTTCAGGGCAAGTTTACAGGGGGCCAGGTTGCGCGAGCTAAAACCAAATTCTGTTGATTTCCTTCCAATTTTATTATTATTTTTTTATTGGCGGTTTTTAAAAACTTTTAAGTCCCGCAGTGAATTTATTGGGGACATTGTGCTTGTTCTGGATAAAAATTAACTTAACAACCCAAAACTTTACCCGTTTCAAAAAATTGTGTTTAAACATTCGAAATAAAACCAAATTCTGTTGATTTCCTTCCAATTTTATTATTATTTTTTTATTGGCGGTTTTTAAAAACTTTTAAGTCCCGCAGTGAATTTATTGGGGACATTGTGCTTGTTCTGGATAAAAATTAACTTAACAACCCAAAACTTTACCCGTTTCAAAAAATTGTGTTTAAACATTCGAAATAGGTAATCATGGGATTATTTTTTCCACAACAAACATGGGCCAAAAAGGGGAGTCGCGAGTCTATCAGGTAAAACCGTGGTTCCGGAACGTTAACACGGGGCTATTGAACGGGGACCACCCGTATTTTAGTCAGTAAACAAGTTTGACAGAAAAAAGGGGAGGGTCTGGTTCAAAACTTGGCTACTGACTTAAAAATACGGGGTGTGTGCTTCCTTCAAAATTTACGCCCCCCCGCCCGAACACACTTTCCTGGCGGTTGTTAGGGGGGTGACTCATTTGATGAAATTCTTTATTTAACGTAAAATAAAAAAAATTAAAATGCATTCGGGGTTTTGGTCTTCTACGAGGGGAGTTTGGTCTTATTAAGATCTAAACACCCTTGGGCTTATGGCAGTTTTTTTCATAAGATCGGAAAATCTATGCTATTAGACGCCAGCCACAATTAAGGCTACCACGCAATTCTCTTCTTTTCTGTAATAGATTTTTCAACCTTATCAACATTAGTGGAAGCTTACTGTTACGGATTTAAAATTTCATAGATTCGGGTAAAGTTGACTGATTTAAGACCGCCAAATCACCTCAGAATTAAAAAAAAAAAACAACAAAAAAAAAAAAAAACGGCCCCCTTTTTTTCGTCAGGGCCCATTAAAAAAACAAAACACAACAAATAGGCCTCCCCAATACCTTATTCGGGGTTTTTTACAAAAAAACTCCCAAATTAAACACTTTCAAACAAAGGGCCATTTTTAAAACTCATAATTCTACCCTTCCAACGTACCAAGTTATTTATGTCAATAACACATATTAGCGCCGTACTTTGATGAAGAAGATTTCGGGGGTAATGTGTTTGTTCTATTTCAAGGGGGGGACGAACCTCCCGTCCGCTATTGTCAATATGGTTGCGGGGGTGCTTGAAGGTCTCACAACACTGGACGGACTGGACGAAACGGGGGGGGAAAAAATATTATTGGGTTTTTGTATTCTTTGCTAAATAGATAATTGCACCCGCCACGGCAGTAGTGCAGTGGCTGGACCGGCCGATTGGGGAATGCTTACCCCGCTGCGTGTCGGGGGTTCGATTCCGCACGGAGGCAAATATTTGTTATGATTCTACAAAGTTCGTTTTTTTCAAGTTTATAGTTTGTACACAAACGCCAACCACGACAACCAGGGGCTAGGAGAAAAAACAATTCCTAGTTCGGGGGCATTTTTTTTAATGTTCGGTCTCTTGTCCCACAGTATTTCTTTTTACTTAAAGGTTCAAAAACATGTGTATCACTACAATTAAATTAAGATTTATCACTATAATTATTATGTGTAATGGGGTCGTGGATTAAAACCCAGGGGGGGGGACAGAAGTAAATTATTACTTTGGAAGTATCTCATGGAAACTTTGAAAAACGGTGGGAAGGAAATTCCATCGTGAAGAAAAATACTCTACCCCCTGTACCCCAACAACACCCCACACCCTACCAATTCCCAAGGGGGGTGGGGAACATGGGGGCAACTTCGGATCAACCTCTACCTTGTGTTGGTTTTTGGGTTAGGGTGCTCCATTCTTTCTTCATAAAGAGAGGGCCTTGTGTCCCAAGCCCGTTGGGGACACATTTTAATGTCTAATTCTGTTATTAGTGCTATTCAAATTGGCTTTAAAATTCAAACATTAACCGGCCGAGCGGCCCACAACCACTTACAAGTCCAAACAATTTTAAGCCAGCTTGTTCATTAGGGAATAAAGTTGTGGCCTTATAATTCAGAAAGAAGAAAACTGGTTGTTGTTCTTTGTCTTGTTTATTTCTTAAATCTGGGTTGTTTTTCGACGTATGAGGTTTTACATTTATCAGATAACTAGGCCGGGTCAGCCTAGTTATATTCTAAAATGGTTTACATAATACTGGTAGGGGGAAAAAAAACCGTTGGCCATATAAAAATTAATTACATTTTAGGGATTGAAAAAATAAGAGTTGGCCCGATTGCTCAATAGATTAACTGGATAAGCACCAAACAAAAATTTCATCAAAAATCGGTCAAGGCCGTTTCGGAGGGAGTATGGCAAAAGGAACACTGTGACACGAGGAATTTTTATATTAGCTTATTATTAGCCGTGCCAAGGCAGTTTAACTCGCGATAAACACTACAAAAAAAAATTATCCCCCACGTCGACAAAAAAAAATCGGGATAAAAAAAAAACTATTTTCGTATATGTTAAATCTACGATTGTACCATCAAATACGTTCCAGGTAGATTTTTGTGTGAACAGAGTAAAACCCAAACAACACATCCACCACACAAAACTAGGTTTTTTGGAAATGGTTTATTTTCCGCCGTTCAGCCCCCAAGATTTTCTACCCTCTTTCCGCGGGTTTCGGACCCCCCTTACGTTGAACGTGGAAGTCAGTTTTAAATTGGTAATCTTTTTCTTTGTCCAAGATTTCCCGCAAACAAAAAATAAAATTTAAAAAAAAACTAGATAATTTTCATTAAACCACATAATGTCATGGATTTTCCAAACAAACAGTAAACGCCGATTCTATTATAATTTATCCATACCCCCAACAAACAAAGTTTCACGTTAATTAATATAGTAGGATGTAAGCCTTGTTTTCATACATCTAAAAACAAAAACCAAAAACTCAAACAATATGTAAGACATAGGTCTGTTTATAGATTGTTAATTTCTTCT
>JAPNUC010000079.1:0-18603 GCA_028554685.1 Agrotis ipsilon | reverse complement strand
CTTTTCCCGTTTAGGCAATTAACTTCTGGTGCGGCCGCTTCCAACTGCTTTTTTTTTTACCATACGGATGGTGTCGCGGCGGAGAACATTGGTTTCAAACCTGCGCTGGCTGCCGTATTCTGTCGCGAGCCGTTGCAGGTCTTCGGGGGCGTTAACTCGGCGACGACCCGGCAAAAAATTATTCTTCATTGTACAGCAATCATTTGATAAAAAACTCCTTTGGCTTGGTTTGGCTCGCTCGCACCCAGTCTTTTTCTTTGGATTGCGCTTTGGCATCTCGCTCCTATCAAAAAAAGCAGGGTCTGCTTTTGGCTGCTTCTGGCTAATGCGACTTTACTGGGGGGCTCTCTCGGCTCTATTGGTGGTGCATCTTTAGATCCATATGTATTGCAGGAGAGCGATATGTTTTTGTAGGCCAACTCTTCTTGCTTCTTATGTGCTTGCAATGTTGTTACTTCGAGGCTGGTGATACGGCCGTTTACACCTCTTGTGGTTCTGTGGATGTTGGCCGTGGGTATGCAATTCAACTGGCATCCGATGTTCAACGAACAGGAGATGCATGGCGGGCCTGAAGTGCATAAAGGGAAGCCAACCATAGTTATTCTATGAAGACATGGCCTGGTAGCTGGGGCGTTGTCAATTTCGCCTTAATGATTAAACCATCAGGCCGAGTGATTAATCATATGCGGCCGCGTTTCTGGATAAAGCTCATGCTCACGTTCCAGAACGCGGGCTGGCCAAAGTATCGGGCGTCTGTCGCCCGGAAAAACAGAAAAACTTCGGGCCTGCCCAAGAATAGGCCCTTCATCGACGCCAGATGTCCGATGTTACACGATGAACGGGCATCCATGTCTTTGGCTCCTTGCGGTCAGCAGCTTCATTGGGTATGGAGGCCAGGAAAGGCGGGGAGGAGGCTTGGAGAATGTTCAGCATCTCCCTCCAGTCATGACCAGAAATGGCGTCCGAACCGCATATCACCTGCGAGACACCCAAATCTCGGCACTGAGGCGCGGATGGCTGCATTCAAACTTCCGTTCGTGCGCTTCGCGGTCTCGTCCCAACGGGTTTGGGGTCTATGGCAATCGTCTGAAGGCCCGCTGCTCGCGCGACTTCAGGCCTTGCCGCATCTGGCCGGTTGCTGAGAACCAGCGCGATGCGGGCGGGATAATCGGGCCTTTCACAAGCTTCGATCAGGGCACGCATGTTAACTGCCACGGGCCGCTGCTCCAGAATGGCAATTCGGCGTTTTCGAATCCTGAAAAGGGAAACCGGGCTGTCAGGGCATCGTTTTATCGAGGCGAGACAACTTCGCCCATCCGGAAGCACTTCTCCCCGGACTTCGAGTTCGTCAGAACCCCCGCGTTCTGGTTCGGACGTGACAAGAACCATACCAATGCCACAGTTGAAGACGCGTAGCATTTCATCGGCCGCGACGTTGCCTACCTTGGCCATCCAGCGGAACACGGCTGGGACAGTCCAGGACGCGCCATCAATGCTGAAACACCAGCCTTCTGGCAGGACGCGCGGCAGGTTCCCGGGAGTCCACCAACCGTCGTAATATGGGCGCAGCCATTGCAGCAGACCCTTGGCGAAGGTCCAGAACGGTAACGGGACGTCGAAGGCGCGTCGGTGTCAGCAGGGCTTCTGCGAGTGTGTGTCCTTCTGCAAAAGGTGCTGGAGCATTCCAGCCCAGACCAGCGCGTCGTCGAACGAACGATTTCCCGAACCCTTGAGAAGCGTTGGAATGCACACCGCGAAGAAGGGGAGGCCACTCAGTGCATCACCTTCGCGGACCCTGCGTGGAAGGAGGCTATCGCGTTCTGCTGCTTCCCACCACTGAAGCCCGCCACAGATCGAATGTCCTGGAGCGTACAGCCTGGCATTTCTGCTGTTTCACCGCAGGAACCAGAGCACAAGCCGACTCTGCACATCCGTGTGAGCTACCCCTTCACGACGGTTAGAGCGTCTTCAACGGACCGTTTGCCGGTCGCGAGGAAAGAAGAGGGGCGTTGGCGCCCTGCCGACAAATCGTTTACGCACATGGCGACAAGATCCACACCGACCTAATCTGCTTCCCGGCGTCGATCGACACCATCAGTTTGGTGCCGACACCCAGCTGTACAACTGACAAGAACCGGGTCCGTGAACCAGCAGCTTTCAGATCGAATAAGGCCCCAAACCACCGAGACCACCCATCGTTCCAGGACGGTTTTCGTTGCCTTGCGGCGTGGGCTTGATGGCATCGACAAAAGCGTCGCCTGCGGCATGTCACGCCAGCCTGTGCATAGCTGGCGCCCTGAAGGGGTATCGGCTGATTCGGGCATCGTGAAAGCTTCCCGCTGGGTTATGACTGACGCCGTTCTAGAAGCATCCTGCGTCCTGCGACGGGCGGAACGCGATTTGAGAGCGGAAACGACGGGGAAAAAGGGGTGTGGCTGACAAAACAGAACGGCAGACCGGGCCTTTGGGAGGATTGAGGTCTTCAGATGGCCTTTCCTCTGCGAACTGTTGGCGTTGCACAGCTGACGTTTTCATTACGAGTCCCGGCCATGCGCTTTGCAAGAGCATGGCTTATCTCGCAAAGCCTGGCGGTGAGACGGCTCTGGCTCGGGGGCCTGCCAGGACGGGGAGACCGCATCTTCTGCTTCTGTCCGTCCTGGGCTCAGGAATATGACGCTACCGTCTGGAATGCGCGTCTGTTTTCGCACTCTTTTCTTCTGTGGCGTATCCCGTGTGCAGGGCAAGCTTGCGATTGAAGTAATGCCGATTCGCCGCCTGGGAGGACGAGGCTACAATGCGCCATCTTCCAACGATGCCTTGGCGCGGGAGATCGCGTTCTGATGGTAGGACGTTTGCCCCCGTCACGTAGTCATTTCGCTCTTGCGGATTGGCCAGTCGTCTCCGCGCCACTGCGACGACGGCGACTGGTGAGCCGGAGGATGACCTGCGCGCCACACTGTCTGCCCTCTCGCTTCTGGCGCATCGGCAGCTTGTGGTGTCCGCAATCTGTGACGGATTGGCTGTGGCGGCACCTTCCTCGTACGGGAAGTGCGCTTGTCTCTGCTGTCGAGCGCCTTGATGATGCGGCGTTGGCGCGCGGACCGGCTATTACGCGGGCACCTGGCGCGAGAAATGCTTCCCGACCTTCTGATGTCAGAGCATTCTGGCGAGTGACATAAAACCGACGTTTGACACGCTTCTTCCGAGTCCCGATCCTGATGGGGATTTTGGTTCAAGCTTCCCGGAAGAGACCATCGTGACGATTGAAGACAAGAAACCGGCGCCCCGTCGCCGTACATCCCGCCAGCCGCGTGAGGGTAGCATGACCCCTGCTGTTAGCCGCGCCCGGCGCAAGACGGATGGTCGTCCCGACTGCCAGAGACTACGCGGACATGCCGACATCTCCGGAACGGTTCATCAATCGCGAACTGTCCTGGCTCGATTTCAACCAGCGTGTCATTGAGGAAGCGGAAAGCGCACGAAATCCGCTTCTGGAGCGGGTTCGCTTCCTGTCCATCAGTGCCAGTAACCTTGATGAATTCTATTCCGTCCGCGTAGCAGGTCTGGTCGGGGCAGGTTCGGGAAGGGATGGTCGTGCGCAGCCCCGATGGGGATACACCCGCGCAACAACTTACTGCGGTGCGGCAAAAAGCGCGCTTTCTTCTGGAAGAGCAGCAGCGGGTCTGGCGCCAGCTTGAAGCTGAACTGAAGGATGCAGGCATCTCCATCCTGCCAACGGAAGGTCTCGATGAGGCTGATCTCGCGCAGCTTGCCACGATGTTTCAGGAGCGCGTCTTCCCCGTTTTGACGCCGTTGGCTGTGATCGTCCCACCCGTGCCGTTCATTCCCAACATGGGTCTGGCACTGGTCATGGGCCTGAAGGACCCGATGTTTTTTTTTTTACGGCAAAGCATGTCCTGGATGGCCTGATCCTGTTGCCGGCACATGTTCCGCGCTTTCTGCGCCTGCCGTTCCAACGTCGGGATCATCGGAATAAGAAGGAGATTGCGTCTGGCGACATCCGTTTTTGTGTTGCTCGGAAGATCTGTTCGTCTTTATTGCGGATCGCCTATTCCCGGTCTCGTCCATCGGGGCCGCCGGGTGTTCTAGAAGCATCCGCGATACGGATGTGGAATTTGAAGACGAAGCGAAAGATCTGGTTTCGTTCTACGAGACGCGTTTGAAGGCAGCGTCGTCGTGGGCGTGGAGTCATCTTGCGCTCGACGCAGAAGCTGCCAGAAACCTGGTCGAGAGATGGTGAAGAACGGGGTGGTCGGCGATGAAAGACGTCAGTTGTTCTTCCCAGTTTCCGTAGGTGTTGGTCATCTCAAAGCAACTGATTGTCCGATGAATCGTCCGGACTGTGTTCCCGCCCTACACCACCACGGTTTCCCGGAACGCGCTGGATTAATGACGGGGAGTGCTTCGCAGCGATCCGTGCCAAGGACAGCGTGGTCCATCATCCGTTTGAGAGATGTCGACGTCGTGGTGCGTTCCTCCTGCGTCAGGGCTTTCGTGGACCCCGCGAATGTGTTCTGGCCAAAAGCAGACACTATATCGCACCTCCAGCGACAGCCCCCATCGGTCAGGCCCTGATCCGAAGCCGGCTGAAGCTGGGCAAGTCTGTCACGGCCAGGGTGAACTGCGTGTCGCGTTTTGAATGAGGAAGCCAATAGCCGTCTGGTCCCCGTGCGCTGGAAGCTGGCGGGCGTGCAGTCGTGTTTGTGGGTTTGCACAACCCTGAAAACGCATGCAAACTAAGTCTTGTGGGTGCGGCCGGGAAGAAGGGACACTTCGTTCCTACGCCCATTTTGGAACGGGCCAACTACCATCCGATCACGGCGCGGGATTTACACGGAGATGTCCTTCTTCACCTGGGATCCAAGCTGGCTCCCGACTCAGCCAAGCTGTTCAATTATATGACCGGTTACGCCACACCGGAGAAAATGGATGCCCTCGCATTCTTCCGATCACTATCCGGCGACGATTGAAAGCAACTGATCCGGGATGAATAGCGCATGCCAAGGCGGGTCGTCGGCTCGGCATCTGGCTGAAGATGACAGGCCTCGCGATGCGGAACTAATTGATCTGCTTGACGAGGCTTCCTCAGGCTGGCGTGAAGATCGTCGGGATTCATCCGTGGGATGCGGCTGTTCCGTCCGGGTGTTCCGGGGCTTTCGGAAAACATCGACATCAAATCCATCGTCGGGCGTTTTCTGGAACATGCCCGCGTGTTTGCCTTCGGAAATGGCCATCGCATGCCGTCTCATAAGCCAAAAGTTTTCATTTCTTCGGCGGACTGGATGGTGCGGAAACATGGATTGGAGGGTAGAGCAATGGTGGCCCATTACCAATTACCCAATCAACGTTATACCCAGATTCTCGGCCAGATCATGACGATGAACATCAAGGACACCCTCCAAAGCTGGACGCTGTTGAAAGACGGGCCGCTGGCATCGGGTATCTCCGGGTGCGCATCCATTCTCTGCCCATGAATACTTCATGAACAATCCATCCCTGTCCGGCCGGGGTTCGGCCGCGCGGGAGAAAGCTCTTCCGGAGGCCCATCGCCCACGCGAGCGGCCTGACCGGATTCTGGAAGACTGAACCACATGTCATTATCTGCACAGCGTTTCCGCCATCGTTGATCTCGGGTCCAATTCAGTCAGGCTCGTGGTTTTTGAAGGCGTTTGCGCGCAACCCGCTCCCCATTTTCAATGAGAAAGTTACGCTCAAGCTGGGGCGCGGTCTGGATGCAACAGGACGCCTGAATGACGAAGGCGTTACGCTGGCGATGGACGTGCTGGGACGTTTTTCATACGGTAGCCCGTGCCATGGGAGCGGAGCCTTTTGAGGTTCTGGCCACCGCGGCGGTGCGGGATGCGTCCAATGGTCCGGATTTCGTATCGGCCATCCGTGCACGGATGCCGGGTGTGCCCATTCGTGTTCTGGAAGGGACTGAAGAGGCGGATTATGCCGCCCGAGGCGTGCTGTGCGGACTCCGGAAGCGAAACGGTCTCGTAGCGGTATCGGCGGTGGCTCGCTCGAAATGATCCATTGCTCGACGATGGTCAGTACTATGAAGCCTCTGACTACTAAAATTCGGTGTTGATCCGTCTTCAGGATCGCGGCAAAGTAGCATTTGAAAGCGCAGGGAGATTGCATCTGAATTGCTTTCGGGAGGTTAACGGGCTTCCGGTATGACGCGGTCGTCCCGCTTGTATCTGGGGGGTGGGGCTTTCCGTGCGGCTGTCGAGTTTGAGCTTGCCCGTACGCCTTATCCGCTCAACTCTGGTTTCATTTTTCACGCTGTTCCGGAAGGGGAAGCGCTGGATATGTCGGATGGGTGATCGGGGCTTCCAAGCGAACTCTTGAAAACTTCCGAATGCACCTCGTAAACGTCTTGGGGATGCGCCTTTCGCCGCCGTTGTTCTGAAATGCCTGATGGAGCGTGTGCGTCCGTCCAAGGTTGTCTTCAGTGTCGATGGTCTGCGGGAAGGCTGGTACATGAAGCATGTGGCCTCGTCCGTTGCTGGCGATGACCCGATGACGGCTTTGGCTGAGGAAATGGCCCGGGCGTCTTGCGCGCAGCGTTACACTGTCCAATGCCCTGACTGGATGGACAGCACCGCTGTTCCGCGACGAAACACCATGGCAGCGTCGTCTGCGTCAGCTTGCCTGTACGTTGTCGGATATCGGATCTTACGATCATCCTGAGTATCGTGCCGAACAGACTTATCAGCGCGTGATGCATTGCCATGGGGTTGGATTTGAACATGCGGCCCGCGCCTTTATCGGACTGACTCTTGCGGTTCGTTATGAAGTGGCGATGGATGCGTCCCTGATCGAACCTTCCCGCCAGCTTCTGTCCCGTTCGGAAATCGACCGGGCTGTGAGGGCTGGGTCTGGCTCTCCGTCTGGCCTATACACTCTGCGCCGGGACGACTGTGCTGCTGGAGGAATGTCGTCTGCTGGTGGAAGACCAGCAGCTTGTCCTGATTTTGGGGGCACGCAGCGTGGCGCGCTGCGGGCAGTGCAGTCCGCCGACGTTTTGAAAGACTGGCAGCAGTCATGCAGTTAGAGTGTCAGGTAAGGGAAGAATGAGTTTGAGGATGAAGTTTGGCGCTGGAGCCGCTCTGGGTCTGATGGCCAGCCGTTACGATCAGCGGCGGGCTGGTGGCCTGTGGAAAGGTGCCGGGGCATTGACCGTAACAAGCTCTGGGAACTGGTAGGCAGTCGATGCGCCAAGGATGCAGAGCATCACCCGTGCGCAGTTTATGACCCTCAGGACGGTTATGCTTGCTCAAGGACCTGTACGGTCACGGTCAGTATCTTCTGATCCCGACAAAGAAGGTTCCTGGGATTGAAGACGCATCGCTGCTTCAGCCGGAAACACAAACTACTTCGCAGAAGCCTGGGCCGAACGGCAGCGTGTTCCGGCAGGATATGGTTTTCCAGTCCCGGACGAGCATCTGTCTCTCGCCATCAACTCCCCTGATGGCCGGACGCAGGACCAACTCCACATTCATATCGATTGCCTGACACCTTACGTTCGCGCTGAAATCGACAAGAACATGATCGGTGAAGCCTGGACGCCTGTTTCGCTCTATGGCCATCCGTATCGCGCACGGCTGGTACAGACACTTGATCCGTCGCCTTTCCGTCTTGTGGGCGATGCGGGGGATATGGCCGATCACACGATTGTGGTGACGCCGGGACATCATGGTGGTTTCGTTATTCTGGATGACGTCGCTCATGCTCTGGACCGGGCTTCCGGTGAGGAAGTTCAAGACCATAAGTGTAAAATCGATGACCCGAAGCACCAGGCCATGCATATGGACGGCATGGAGCCCGGCATGCACATGAACGGGATGATGTAACACTTCATCTTGTTCTGATGCTCCGGGACTGGCATGGTTCGATCATCCTCGAACCACCTGTTATTTCCGGAGATTGCCCGTGAACTGGCCTTTGCTGGCTCTGGCCGTGGGCGCATTCGCCATCGGTACAACCGAATTTACCCCGATGGGCCTGCTGCCTGTTATCGCGCAGGGCCTTCAGGTTACCGTACCGAAGGCGGGTGGCCTTGTGACGGCCTATGCCGTAGGCGTCATGGTTGGCGCCCCTTTCATTACGCTTCTTCTGGCAAGACTGCGCCGTAAATCTGCCCTGACATTGCTCATGGGGATTTATGTGGCCGGCAATCTGCTCTCTGCGGTGGCTGGAAGCTACGAACTCCTTTTTGCTTCTCGCGTACTCACCAGTCTGGCCCATGGGGCCTTCTTCGGCCTCGGAGCTGTTGAAGCGTCCGCCGTTGTCGCGCCGGAGCGTCGGGCCAGTGCAGTGGCTACCATGTTCATGGGTCTGACGATTGCCAATATCATTGGCGTCCCGGCGGCGACCTGGCTTGGCATGAATTTCTGATGGCACATGGCTTTTGGGGTGACCGCTATTCTCGGTCTTCTAACAATGGTTGCCGTACAATGGGCGCTTCCAGCGCGTGAGGCAGGGCCCGTTCCAGACGTTGCCAGTGAACTCAAGGCTCTTCTGCGTATCAATGTGTTGTTGGCTCTGACAACAACCGCGATCGGGGCAGGGGCCATGTTTGTGCTCTACACCTATATCGCGCCAATTCTTCAGCACATCACGCATGCCAGCCCGCTGGTGATTACGATTGCTCTGATGCTGACAGGTGTTTGGCTTTTCGATCGGTAATGCGATTGGCGGTCGAAGTGCAGATCGCTCGCTGGATGGAAGCCTTCTGATGTTCTTCCCCATTCTGGGAGCCGTTCATGCTGCTCTTTTCCCCTGGGCCGCCCAGACCGTCCCGGGCGCGTTGATTGCCACGCTTGTCTGGGGGGGCCGCGACGTTCGCATTGATGCCCGCTCTTCAGATGCGTGTCATGCAGGCCGCTCATGATGCACCTGCTCTGGCCTCTTCGGTGAATATCGGTGCTTTCAATCTTGGAAACGCGATTGGTGCCGCTTTTGGCGGAATCGCGCTCTCCATGGGCTTGGGTTATGCGGGTGTTTCCGTTATCGGAACAGCTCTGGCTCTCGTCGGGGTCGGTCTTGTTCTCTTTTCGCGAAAGGTGGCTCCGCCATGACCCGTTCCTTTCTGCTCGCCACCGGGCTTCTTTTCAGTGCGGCTCTGACGCCACTTGCCGCTTATGCCGAGCAGCCTGCCAATGTCGGTGATGCCATTATGGCGGCCAGCGCCTATCATGACAGCGGCGATTACCAGCATGATTTTGATACGGTGATTGCTCAAGCCCGTCATTGGGTCTTCGAGCGTGCGCCTAAGGTGCACAAGCCTGCGATCGTTCTCGATATTGACGAAACGACCCTGTCCAACTGGGATGAAATCCGGGCGGATAATTTCGGCTATATTGCCAATGGCCCTTGCGATGCGCTGCCCAAAGGGCCATGTGGCGCCATTGCCTGGGAAAAGAGCGGCCGTGCGCCAGCTTTTGCCTCGACGCTGGCTTTGATTAATGAAGCCGAGAAGAACCATGTTGCGGTCTTCTTCATCACGGGGCCGTCATGAAGACGAACGTGAGGGCGACCGCTCGCAATCTTCATCTGGCTGGGATCAAGCACTGGGACGGACTGGATCTACGTCCCATGACCTCACATGGCTACGCCGCGCATTACAAGGCTCCGGCCCGTGCGGCGATTGAAGCCAAGGGCTACACCATTATTGCCAGCATCCGGGGATCAGCCTTCCGATCTCGCGGATGGTCATGCCGAGAAGGACTTCCTTCTGCCAAACCCGTTCTATCGCGTGCCGTAAGGCAAGCTTGTTTCTGATATGAAAAAAGGCGCTCAGGGGAATGACCTGAGCGCCTTTTTTGTGGCCTTAGAACGACTTCAGCAGTCGTTCCAGATAATTCAGCTCACTTTGAGGCCGGGTACGGTCTGACGCACGGCGGCGAAGTTCGCGCTCAATATCCCGAGCCCGATCCCGGGCGTTACGATCCGGGATGTGCGCGTCGGAATCCTTGCCATTCTGGCCTTCGCCCAGCTTGCGGCCCAATGGATCCTGATCCTTGCGGTCTTCCATCCCCATCATCGTCGTCACCGGCATCGGGCTGGTCTCCGCCATCGCCCTGCTGCCCGGCTGCACCATGTTTGTTTCTGGCCGGAACCGCCGCTTCCCATGGATGGAATAAAGCTCAGGCTTCCCGCCTTTGCCCTGACCCGATCCGCCAGATTTCTGATTCTGCCGCATCTGTTTTCCGGCTTCGGAGAGATCCGCAAGGACTTTCTGCTCTGCTGTCGCAGCTTCATCATCGTGGACGGTCTGCCAGAGCCTTCCGGGCATTCTGCATGTCCGCCTTGGCTTTTTCAAAGGCCGTCGCAGGCTTGCCGGTCAGATCCTTGACGCGACGACCAAGAATATCATCCACACGGGACAATGCACGCTGAAGCGCATGGTCGACACGGCGCTCGGGAGACTGGGACGCAACGGTAGCCGGGTCGGTCGGAGCAGCGGGTTTGGCTGGGGTGTCCTGTTCCATATCCGGCGGAGGCTGCATGCCCAACTGACGCATAAGATCAGCCGTGGACATCTGGCTGATATCCTCATGACCGTCCTGTTGATCGGGGGGAAGGGCGGCCTTGCGAGCAGCGGACAGGCGGGCTTGCGCGTGATCCAGAAGCCTCGTTTCCCGATGGACCAGATCATGCAGGGCGGCCCGCTGGGCGCGGGCTTCTTCCTGCGCCTTCATCTGGGCGGCAAGGGCTTTCAGATCTTCCGGCGTGGCCTGACGCATATGCTCGGCCATGTCTTCCATCTGCTGGAGTTTGCGAAGGGCTTCGTCACCATGCCCCTGGGAGGCATCGTTCTGAAGGCGCTGCATCTGGGTCGGACCATGGATCAGCCGAGCTGGTACCGGACTGAGGCATCATGATGCCGCTTTGCGCTGCCTTCTGGAACAGAAGCTGCATCCGTCGGTTCAAGCGCATCCTTAAGGTCTTTTGACCGGCGCTGAAGTTCTTCCTGTTCGGCAAGGGAATGACCCGTTTTCGCCCAGTTCCCGCATGTGATCGAGCTGTTGCTGGACGCTCTGTTGGGCGGCACGCACGGCTGCGGCAGCGTCTGCAATTTCGGGACCATCCCGCCGCAGGTCATCCAGATAGAGAGCGAGTGCCCAGAGTTGTCCCGGAACCTGTTCGGCTGAACCTTCCGGCGCATCGTGCTGGAGGGATGCGATATCGAGACCCAGAGGGGCCAGAACCGGGTGAACGGTTGTGGTTTGGGTCAGGAGTTTTAGTTCGTCTGCGGCCTGCTGAGGGCGTTCCTGCCCAAGCATCAGGCGACGGCGTAGAGACACGATGGCGCGCGCCAGCGGGTCCGTGAATTTGCGTGCACCAAGATGGAAACGAATGGGATCGCTCAGGCTCTCACGGCCCGAAACGCTCGTGGCATGTAGGCCGTCCTTCAACTTCCATTCCTGCAAACGGGTCGGACGACAGGTCTGGGCGCGCCTCACCTTTGGCGTCCTTGGGGTGGCCATCCAGCGGAATGGGAACGCGGAGGACGCGGCCCTTCGAAATCCCCGGTAGTCTGATTTCAGCGTCAAGAGACGCGACGCCATAAGACTGCTTCACATGCCAGGGAAGGCTGGTCCGCCAGTCGTCCTTCTGTGGGGCTGGCTTCCCGTCCCATGAAACCACGGGAGGAAGATCAGGCTCTACAGTGACCCGCCAGGACCCAAGCGTCCGGCCTCGCGAGGAGAGTGTGATGGTGCCTGTCTGCTGAAGCGTTGCCTTCTCGCTCCAGCTTTTCTCATCGAGCCGGTCATGGCTGAGAGATATGGCTCCACGGAGAACAGGTCGTCCATTGGAGCCTGTAATCGTCGCGTTCAGGATCGCGCCTTGCGGCACCGTTACCGGTTTTGCCTGCTGCGTCTGGGAGAGGAAAACGGGTGCGCCGGGTGCGTAGGATGGGCGATCAATCCATGCTGAACCGATGGCAGGGGAACGCTGTCATCATCCACGCCGGGCACAAAACCTGAATGCAGGCGGGATAGGGAGTGAGGCCCGCTCAGAGCCACAGCCCGCGGCAAGCGCAACGGTGACAGAAGCAAGACCCAGCTTCTCACCGGTTGTTGTTTCCGGCTTTGGAAATCCGACCTTCAAAGGGCCAAGGGATGCGACAACGCGGTGAACATGCTGCGCCCAAATGGCGGCCTGTTCCCCATTGCCTGCATAGGCCGGACGATCAGCAAGTGTCAGAAGTGGCTGATACGCCAGATTGGGAGTCACGCTCGATCCGGCGATCAACCTGCGCTTCCGTAGGCTGTGGGATGGATCGCAGTCCCTTGAAGCCGAGCCAGAGTGCCGTTCCCAGAACGAGCATTTCAAAGAGGGCATGAAGCCAGTCCGGCAAAGACTGGGGAATACGGGCCAGACTGGCTAGACCATAGAATGCCGCAAGAAGCAGCGACCAGCGCAAAGCTGGCCAGGCGCGTTCCCACCACAGAACGCGCCTTGCGCGACGGCGAAGGGAAACGAGGCGGGCTGTTTGCGGCAATCGGATCAGCCATGGGCGGGCAGGAGCCAGTCCGGAACGGTTTTCTGCAGCGATCAGGTCTTCGACGGTCTGGCGCTGGCGGATGATCTCCCAGCGACCGTTATCGACCAGAACCTGCGCGGCGAACGGCCGGGAATTATAGGTCGAACTCATGACGGATCCGTAGGCTCCCGTATCCAGAAGGGCAACGAGATCCCCCCGCTTCAGGGATGCAGGTAGAATGCGGTCCCGAGCGAAGATATCGCTGCTTTCGCAGACAGGTCCTACCACATCCCATGGTTGAGTGTGTCACTGAACGCGGCCGGGGCGACGGGAAGAATACCATGCCAGGAATCATAAAGCGCCGGACGGGCCAGATCGTTCATGGCGGCATCAATCACGACGAAATCCGGATTGCCCCGCCTTGGTTTCGATGACGCGGGACAAGAAGAAACCCCTGTCGGCGCGGAAAGCCAGCGGCCCCGGCTCGATGCTGAGCGCGACATCAAGATCGCCTAGCGTTTCAGCAATGACGCCAGCCAGCATTTCCGGTGGAGGGGCGACTTCATCCTTGTAGCGGAACCCCAGACCACCACCGCAGTCGATGCTTTCCACCGTGTGACCGGCAGCACGGATCTCGCGCACCATATCGGCGAGGCGGCTATAGCCCTGACGGAAGGGCTCAGCCGTCAGCATCTGGCTGCCAAGATGCACCGCCAGAACCGATAAGCTGCACGTGATCGAGAGTAGCTGCTTCTGCATAGGTTCGACGGCGCGGCGATGCTCGATCCCGAACTTGTCGCCAGCGCCGGCCAGTGCTGATCTTGTCGTGCGTCTGTGCATCGCCGTCCGGGTTCACGCGCAGGGCCGCACGGGCAACTTTGCCACAGGCACGGGCGATCTCGTTCAGGCGATGGAGCTCTTCCCCGCTCTCCACATTGATCTGACGGATTTCGCGTTCCCACGGCTGCACGAAGTTCCAGATCCGATTTGCCAACACCGGAAAAGACGATTTCATCGGGGGCGATGCCCTGCGTGTAATGCACGGGTCATTTCGCCGCCACTGACGATGTCCACGCCGTAGCCGCAGTCCCGCAGAATCGTCAGGGTTGCCTGATGATCCTGGGACTTCATGGCAAAGTGAAAGTGAACCGGCAGGCTGCGTGCTTCGAATGCGGCTTTGAGAGCATTGGCACGACGTCGCAGCGTACCGGCCCCCGTGATCCAGCAGGGCGTACCGGCAACAGCAGCGATGACGTGCAGGGGCACGCCTTCAAAAGAAGACCATCACGTGCATTGACCTCCAAAGGAGGGCGGCTTGTCAGAAGGTCATTGAAGGAGGGGGCGGAAGAGAGAGCGTTCATGATGGTTCTACCGTATCGTGGACGCTTGGATGTTCCAAGCCGTTCACACAGGCGCTAGGGTCGGAATTATGATGGAAGAACTGATCTCCCGGGCCCTTGATGCCCGTTCCCGCGCTTACGCGCCATATTCCCGCTTTCAGGTGGGGGCGGCTCTGCGATGTGATGGTGTCGTCTATTCGGGCTTGTAATGTAGAGAATGCAGCCTATCCGTTGGGAACCTGCGCAGAAGGGCGGGGCCATTTCCGCAATGGTTCTTGGTGGCGGTACACGTATTGAGGAAATTGTGATTGTTGGCGGCAGCGATCAGCCGTGTACACCGTGTGGGAGGATGCCGACAGAAACTTCGTGAGTTCGGGGCAGCCAGATCTGAAGGTGCATATGATTTCTACAAAAGGTGAGTATTCTCTTGACCCGGACACTTGCCGAGTTTGCTGCCTGACGCGTTCGGGCCGGACAATCTGGGATGAAAACTCCGCTCCTGCCTGCTGGCCGGTGTTTCTGGAACTTTCGGGGCTGTGTTGGGCGGCTGGCGCTTTTGCGCAAGTGTCGCCAACGCTTCCGGGGCTGGGAGACGGCGCGCGGCGGGAGTTGATAGACGTCAATCAGGCACCATGGCGGATTCTGGCGCGTGTGCAGACAGAGTTGGGCGGCCGCTGTACAGGGTTTGCCGTTGCTCCGACTGTTGTGATGACAGCGGCCCACTGCCTCTGGCTACCTGCAACGCATCATTATATTCAGCCCAAGGACATTCATGTTCTCATGGGATACGCTCGTGGTGGGTACCGACAGCATGCACAGGTCAGGCGTTTTCGTCATTCCAGAAGGTTATGATCCAGCGAATGAGGCGGCAACAGGCAGCAATGACCGCGCCACGCTGCTTATGGATCATCCGGTCGCTGTTGCCTCCGATCTCCTTCCGGCTGTGGGCGGTCAAAGACGGCATGAGTGCCATGCTGGTCGGGTATCCGCAGGACAGAAGTGAAGTACCGTTCGGGGATGTGGAGTGTAATATCAACGGCATTACGGTGAGCGGGCTTGTGCATCACGATTGTGAGGCGACCAAAGGTGTGAGTGGCGCGCCCCCTGTTGGTCCGTATATCGGACGGTTCGTGGGGAATAGGCGGTCTGGCCGTGGGGGCGGATGTCGGTCCCGGAGGGCTTGCTGCCCCTCTTGTTCGGTAGAACTGACAGAAGAATTTTCATAATTCTGCAAACATCCTCCAGATCGGACGTTTGAAAGCCTGGGAAAACACCTTTTTGGTTTTTTCCAACCAATATTTGGTCCGGGAGGGGCGCTTCTTTATGTATGTCATGTCAGGGAAAGGAACGACGTCAGTCGGACAGTCTCACGGCATGCATGCTGGAGGCAATTATCTGAATGAGCGGAAAAATGTTCTTGTTGTCGAGGATCAGGCCCTGCTGAGATTTCTCGCCGCGGATATGCTTGAGGATGCAGGCTACAAACCCGATTCTTTGCTGCCACGGGCGATGAAGCGATGGATATTCTGCTGAAGGGCGAACCGTCGATCTGGTTTTTTCTGACGTGAATATGCCCGGACGGATCAATGGCCTTGATCTGGCAGAAAACTGTCGTGCAGCGCTGGCCAAATATTGGAGTTGTTCTGACATCAGGTGGCGTTTCTGAAAGGGCAGAGGATCCTTCCGGAAACAAACAGCATTTTCTTCCCAAGCCATACGAATGGGAAGACGTCTATCCGCGTTTCTGGAAGAATTGACGCACTGATTTTCAGGAAAACTGTGGTTGCACCCGAAAGGACTTGAACCTCTAACCCCCCAGATTCGTAGTCTGGTGCTCTATCCAGTTGAGCTACGGGTGCTTGCACAATATAATCTCTCGGTAAAACCGGAAAGTAAGATGGTGCACCCGAAAGGACTTGAACCTCTAACCCCCAGATTCGTAGTCTGGTGCTCTATCCAGTTGAGCTACGGGTGCGTCTTGAGGCGGGGTTTTACAGGCGGTTTCTGAACCTGACAACCCCCTCTGAAAATAATTTCTACTTTCTTGTCATGGTGATGTGAGCACGGCATGCGGCTGAACCGAAAGTGCCGCCAATCGCCTGTCCAACCGGATATCCGTTGAAACAAGCGGGCTGGGGTGGCCGCTCGTATCTTTGCTGGCGAGTTCTGCATGATAATGATGGGGTACCGGGCTGGTACGTTTCCGGTCAGAACCTGCGATCCATCACCCGGTGTGAAAACAATCGTCTTATAACCGCGGATTTCAAACGTGGATGTCCGTTCGGTCGGGCAGGTGCCCTGATCGGTCACAAGAGCACCAACCCAACGTCCTGTGGGGTCTTTTCCCGGATCAGGAGCTGCGCAGGCGGCGAGAAATGCCAGTGTTGAGAAAGAAAAAAAGAGCAATCGGGCGCATGTTGTGCCTGTCCTGTGATGCAGAATGGATGACGCAGACGACACAACAACCTTATAGGAGAGCATCAAAAGGCACCATGAACACGGAACGCGAGGCCATCACATTGACCCAGCAGGACGCCAGCACCGTCGCGAAACTCGACGAAACGCTCCCACGAAGACCCGCATCCTCATTCTGGATTTCGGCAGCCAGGTAACGCGCTTATCGCCCGCCGCGTGCGCGAAGAGCGGTGTTTACTGCGAAATCTGGCCTTTCACGGCGACAGATGAAAAAATCCGCGAGTTCAATCCGCGCGGTATCATCCTGTCGGGCAGCCCTGCCAGCGTCCACGATGAGAACGCTCCTGCGATTCCGGAAATCGTGTTCTCCCTGAACCGTCCGGTTCTCGGGATCTGCTACGGTCAGCAGGCCATGTGCCAGAAGCTGGGCGGAAAGGTCGAAACACACGAACATCGTGAATTCGGTCGCGCTTATATCGACATCGCAGAAGACTGCGCCCTGTTCCGGGGCGTGTGGGCACGCGGCAAGCGCGAACAGGTCTGGATGAGCCATGGCGATCGCGTCACGCAGCTTCCGCCGGGCTTCCGTGCTGTAGCCTATTCTGAAGGCGCCCCTTTCGCGATTATCGCTGATGAAGGTCGCCGCCTATATGGCGTGCAGTTCCATCCGGAAGTCGTGCATACGCCGCACGGCGCTGCCCTGATCCGCAACTTCACGCACAATGTTGCGGGTTGCAGTGGAACATGGACGATGGCTGGTTTCCGTGAGTTGGAAATCGCCCGTATCCGCAAGCAGGTCGGGGATGGTCGCGTCATTTGCGGTCTGTCCGGCGGTGTGGACAGCTCCGTTGCTGCAAAGCTGATTCATGATGCCATCGGCGACCAACTGACCTGTATTTTCGTCGATCCGGGCATCCTGCGCGCCGGCGAAGCCGACGAAGTCGTCAAGACGTTCCGTGGTCGCTTTAACATTCGTCTGGTTCATCGCGATGCCTCAGACCTGTTCCTTGGGGAACTGGCTGGCGTCAAGGACCCGGAAGTCAAGCGCAAGACGATTGGTCGTCTGTTCATCGAAGTCTTCGAAGAAGAAGCTGCAAAGCTTGGTGGCGCGCAATTCCTTGCACAGGGCACGCTCTATCCGGACGTGATTGAAAGCGTCAGCTTCACGGGTGGGCCGTCCGTCACCATCAAATCCCATCACAACGTCGGTGGTCTTTCCCGAGCGCATGAACATGCAGCTTGTCGAGCCGCTGCGGGAACTGTTCAAGGATGAAGTCCGCGAACTGGGCCGCGAACTCGGTATTCCGGAAAGCATCGTTGGCCGTCATCCATTCCCCGGGGCCAGGACTGGCGATTCGTATTCCGGGCGACATTGACCGTGAGAAGCTGGATCTGCTTCGCAAGGTCGATGCAATCTATCTGGAAGAAATCCGCAATGCTGGCCTGTATGACGCCATTTGGCAGGCCTTTGCGGTCCTGCTTCCGGTGCGTACCGTCGGTGTTATGGGCGATGGCCGGACCTACGATCAGGCCTGTGCCCTGCGCGCCGTGACCAGCACGGACGGCATGACGGCCGAAGTCTATCCGTTCGACTTCGCGTTCCTGAACCGTGTCGCTGGCCGTATCGTCAACGAAGTTCGTGGTATCAATCGCGTGACTTACGACATCACGTCCAAGCCGCCGGGAACGATCGAGTGGGAATAAGGGCCAAGGCCTGCCTTGGAAAGGGCAGGCCTTTTTTTATGGCTTAGTGATTGCCGTGATGTTTGTGGCCGGTCAGCTCTGTTGTGAGCTGGGCGCGGGCTTCACCATTCGGGAATTTTTCGGTGTGCAGGTTGATGTAGCTCTTGCCTGCCAGAACGTCTTTCACCTGATCGGCCGTCAGGTTCAGCGTGCCAGTCATGCGCGTCTGGTAAGGACCATTGATTGGTGCGATGACGCCTGCATCTTCGCCTTCTGCCGCAGGCCCATGAAGATGGATTGCGGTGACGGGGCCTGTCAGGCCATTGTCTTCAAAGCGATAGGTGAGGGTGTTCTTGGTCGTGTCCAGCATGGCGGATGCTGATCCCTTGATCGGGGACGTTGCACCGTGTTCGCCCTTGAACGGGCCGAAAAGATGGATCGTTTCCGCCGAGGCCGGAAGGGCCGTGACAGACAGGCCAAGGGCAAGAGCAGCAGTCAGAAAACTTTTACGCATGGAACGTGATCCTTGCTGAGTTTGGAGACACTGAACGCGGGCTTAGGTCTCCAGTTCAGTGTTCCAGTACAGATAATCACGCCAGCTTTCGTGGCAGATAGTGGGGCGGAAGGTCCTCCCAGTTTTCCTGA
>JAPNUC010000078.1:0-20380 GCA_028554685.1 Agrotis ipsilon | reverse complement strand
AAAAAATTTTTTGCTATTAAACCAAAAGGATAATTTTTACTATATGCACGGAACCAAACGGGCCAACCCAAAAAATGATATGAAACTTCTTGGCATTATTAATGGGGGACCCGCTTCGGCATTTTATAATGTTACTTAAACTGAAATTGTTCGAGTTGGGGCCGAGGAAAAGCGGGCCAAAGCATCATACCCCAAAAACTGTATTATAAAAAACGAAGGAAGACGGATTACCAAACAAACCGGTAATCCATTTACACATTAGGTGTTTCATTTTTTGCGAAAATTTGAATTTTATTCTCGGCAATCGAGGTTTTTTTCTATTGCGTTTGTTTTGGGGTCTTTTTTGATAATGCATTTAAGTGGAAACATGTTTGAATCCCGAAATCAAAATTTTTTTCGACAAATTTAATTCAACAATTTTTTTCAAAAAAAAATTATCGTTTTTTTATAGTTTATCATAAATTTTTTATTTTACCTTAAACCTTGTTTGGGGGACATTAAGTTATCCTCTTACAACTTGCTTGTAAACAATGCCCATTGAAAATTCCCCAAGTAATTTCTTTTCATCGAACTGCCATTAATAAAAATTTAGGTCTTAGGGAAATCCTAAACAAAATAATTGAAAGGGGACTAAAAAAGTTCATTTTCCAACCAAAAAAAAACGAGGTTATTGAATTCTATTATGGAAAAAAACAAATTTCCTGGCCGGCCCAGGGGCTTACCCCAAAACCTTTTAAACGTGGGGGACTGGGGGGAACTTTGCCAATCCGGGGCTTATTAAAAATCCGTTACCCTACAGTTTTGGACCAAACAAAACAGGTTCCCATTTCTTAATTTGAGGAAGTTGGTTTTAAAAAAAACAAACTGTCAATCATTTTTCAATCCATTTTCAAGAGGGGGGAAATTTGTTTATTATTGGCTTTTTCGTTATTATGGAACTGACAAGATTCGTCTGGCTTGGTAAACATAGTAAAACGGCACGGAACTCGACAATTGAACCGTGTCACTTTAAATTTTTCTTGGCAAAAAATTTGGGCGTTGAAAAACTAATCTCTTGTTGCCGGCCGGTCTGATACGTTTTAATTGCATGTTTAAAAAAACAGGGGGAAACAGGCCAAAAACCTAATAATATTTTAGTTCGGGGTTAGATTTTTTTTTTATTTGTTTAGGGAGTTTAGGTCAGAAAAAATGACAGACCCAGCGTCGGGGGGGAACAAATTGGAACGCGAGCTTTTTTACCCCGGAAAGAAAAAGCCGTTTCACTGTAACTTTTAAAAGGGAAGCTTAGGGAATTGTATGCCTCTTTGGGGGGAGTATTTTTACTTCAAGCAGGGCGGCAATTAGGGCTGTACGTGTGTCTGCCTGGGAATACGCGGGAAGTCTGGAACAAATTTTCTATTTCGTTTGTGGACTTTAATTTCGTCAACGTATTCACAAGGGGGGAACAACGCTAAAATTTCATTTCTTCCGCCGGGGGGGGGGGGGGGGGGGGGGAACCACGTCGAGGTTTTCATGTTCTCGGCGCCCTTTTCTAGTGGGTTTGCAGTGGTTTGGAACAAATAGTGTGGGTTGGCGTTTGTTTAATCTTTAGTAATATTATTATAAGAATTACGGAGGGGGGGCCCTTAATTTCTAAAAAAGTTGGGAGCTTTATCATTAAAGTAAATTTACACTAAAAGCCACAAAAAACTTCATTTCTCTTTTGCAAAACAACACAAACTGCATTTTGCTAAAAAAACAAAAAATTTATTTTTGGCCCAAGTCCTTATATTATGCAGATTTCCCTGGGTGTTTATATTAAAAACAAAAAAACAAACACAGGACACATTGTTATATTTCTAAAAACGGGGAACACAATCTATGTCTCGGCCTTGGGCCTTTTGATTGAAAAAATTTCATAAAAAAAGTCTTGGAAAGTTTGTTGGGGGAAACGTGCCAAGTGTGTTACACGCTTAACCCCAGTCTGTTTATTCTATTTAGAAAAAAACAACTTCGTGGCAAGAAAAAAAGGGGTTTTTCACGGAACGGAATAAAATTTAATGCCTGGAAGGGTTATTTTCTCTTTACCAGTCAACCCAGGGGCTGTTGGGGGCGCAGATTTCACTACATACCACATAGTGGAAACCAACGATTAGAATCTCCATTGAAAACCAGGAAAACACACCCCCAACATTGTATTTTCTTGTTGGACCTTTTTTCTTTTCTAAAACTGAATATCATTTCCCTTTATTCTTAAACGTTTGGAACATATTTTACGCCATAAAAAAACACCCGACTTGGATCCATTGTTAAGAAAGATGGGCCCCCAAACAAAGGGGCCTGATTACGTGGCGTTTTTTTTACGGGTTTTCCAACAAGTATTGGACATACTTACCAATGTTTTTTACTGTTTTTGCGGTCATAAAACCCCTTACCATTTTCATATTTCCTTGGCCCCTTATTTTCAATTTTAAAAAAACTAGGGGAAGGCCGCAAAAACCCCACACTTTCTTATTTCCATTCCTTTCCCTTGGCCATGACCGTCACAGGGCAAAATCATTTACTACTTTCGCAATTCTGTCATTTCGTTACTTTTTTCTTCCATCTTTTTTTTTTTTTGGCCTTTCCTCTTTCTTCCTCCTCCAATCCATTCAAAACATTCACAAACCTCATCACTTCTCTGAGGTTTCCCATTTGAGTTCCTTAAAAAACAAACTTGTTTTGTTCTTTTTCATGTTTTCCTCTTAAAAAAATCTTTATATTAAAGCTGCTAAAACTCTGGGAAAACACTGGTTTCAAACATAGTCAATTACGTTTTCGGTTAATAACGATTACCTGCTACAAAACACAAAAACTCTTCGTTCAAAAACCGCGTTTTTTTCTAATTCCCTGCGGAGTTTAACGGAGGACTTGCTAATAGTATTCCCCTTTTGACCTCCTCATTTACTGTAGGCGGGTTTGCCGCCAATCCGTGGTTTATAAAAACAGGTAGAAAGCCGTTTTTCAAGTTGTTTGATGGCTTGCGGGCTGCAATTGTAGGGGCGCCCAATATTAGGCCCTTTTTTTATGTTTTTTTTCGTTGGACCTTCTGTCTATTTTCATAAGGGGCAAAAAATTCGGATTAGGTTTCATCAATGTGTTTTTTCTTGTCTTTCTTAAATCATCAAATTTGGGCCTTTCATCAGGTGGGCTACAAGGATATTGTGTCATGTGGATTGGTTTTAAGCATTTGTTTTGCTCGTCTACGTTCTACGTCTTCCAAAAATTAGAGTAAAAAAATTAAAAGCTTCTGGGTAGGGCTCGCTTCCATTGTTGACGTTGTCCTTAGTCAACTTTTGCTTAGGACCAGAAAAAAAGAGGCTCACTCATTCTTTTTTGTTTGGCCTCCACACTAATAAAATTTTCTCCTGTTATCCGTTATGGGTTGCATTTTTTACAAAGCATAAGAAACTAAAACATTTTACACGCTGTGATCGCTCAAAGGCTACTGCCGCTAAAAAACCATGGCCCGTCAATTTACAAAAAAAGCTTTGTGGCAAAGAAAAAATTGGGTTATGGTCAAAAAAAAAATTTTGAAAAAAAAACAAAGAATGTTCTTAATTGCCGTCTGGGGGGGAAACCCACATTAAAGCAATTTTTACTTTTTGCGTAACAAAAGACTTCTACCGAGAGAGAGGGGAGAGTGAAGCCGGTTTGTGGGGACCCTCTTGAAAAATTCTTTCCAAAATTATTTTCATGTTTTTACCAAAAAAGTATTCTCAAAAAAGTTAAAGGAAAAGAAAAACTTTCCCAGAATTTAACCTCTCTTTTTCTCTCAAAAAAAAAAGGGGAAACCTTGTTAACGTGTTTAACAATTTCCTTAATTTGTGTTTGGTCATAGAGATTAGAAAAAAAAAAAACGGTTAATTTCGTGGGTTTCCCACGATCCGGTTCCAATTAAAAACGGGCCCGGGAGGTCGGCCGCCCTTTGCATGTCGGTTCCCTTGGAAAGCGGTGAGGGGTCGAAGCGGTTGAGGATTGGGGCCGGACTAAAACAGTGATTGGGGGGGGACAGGGAAAACGCTTCAGCTTCGTGGGGGACGTAAATTGGGGGCCTGGAGGTTTTTTTGGGCGCAATGTAGAAAAGCTGGGGGGGGGGGAACTGGTTTGTTGCTGGGAAAAAAAATGTGTGGTTTTGGATGGGAAATTCATAAAATATCTGTCTTTGAGGCATCCACTATGGAAAGTTTCTTTTGATATTGTATTGCACATATTGTTGTTTTTAATCAATCTTTTTTTGTCAGTTATTTTTCTGTCCTATTTCATGGGTTCTTTCCATTCTAATGTTTTCCCTTAGGGCTTCTCAATCTAAAAAGGAAAGGAGTAAAACTATTTTTCCACAGCACCATAAAAATAAGTGCTAAATATCAATGAATAAAAAGGAAAAAAACATGCAAAAATCAAAAGGGAGGGTAAAAAAAATATTATTTTGCTATTACCTTAAAATTAATCATTTTAAAAAAATATCGGTCCCACATTACAAAACAATTTAAGTATCTAATAAAATTACCCATTAAGTACATTTTCCTATCCTTTTTGAAAAAGAAAATTGCCCCCGAGGCATTTCCGGGCACAAATTTGCGTTTACATTTCACATATTTTTTCTTTTAACAACCACACCCTTTTTGAAGAAAGAAAGGTAAAAAAAATGTGTGGGAAAAAAGGAAGGCATGGAACTTTAAAGTTAGGTCAAGCCCACACATCCCCTTACGGAAGTTCGACCACCTGGACAATTTATGCCCTCGTTTTCTCGGGGGCTTTTAATTGTTTTCTTCAAAAAGGGCTATTGAAAAGGCGTTGGTAGGGGCAAAAGGTATTGGATGTTTTGAGTCGCATTTGAGTGGTGAAAACCACTGGGGGGATGGTGGTGTTTTGTGTTTGGACGACCCCGAAATTGGGCGGTTAATAATCTCAGGGGGAAAAACACAAACAAAAAACATTTACGGTTGGAACGAAGGAAAGAAAAAAACCCAAACATTACAAAAATTAATTTTTGGAGTCTTAAAAAAAAAAAAATTGAAAGAATCCCCTCAAGGACCCCAAGCGGGGCTCTTAAATTTTGCCCGGGTTTTTTTTTTTTTTTTTTTTTTTGATACTTTTTACGATGGTTTTGATTGGTCTTTGAAATTTGATATTTCAACTCGCGAATTCATTGAAATTTTTTCAAACCTATTGCTTTGATTTTAGGATTGATTTTTTGGCAATCAAAAAAAATCTCTTAGATTTATGGATGAAAAAAGTGGTTTTTTTCATTTTTGCAATTTTGGGTTTTTTGGCCAATGAAAAATTCGATTTGTTGTGACTGTAATTTTTTTTTTTGTAAATTTCATGTTTGGTTTAGAAAATAGCTGTAATCTAATAAAATTTCTGTTATACAACCACAATATTTCCAAAAGATTAAGCTAGGGGAAGATAAAAAATTTTTAAAAAAAACTTTCATCATTTATTCGTAAGCCGTTTTTTGCGGGGCCGCCGGTTTGCCCCAGTTTTCCGGGCTTTTTCGCAAGAACGTAAAACCGGGGGATTTGTGCTGCTTTGCTCATTAGCAAAATTGCAAAACATTTTGCTTCTTTATCTTTTGAAAAGGATGTTACAAATTTAGTTTTTCTAAGGACTAAAAAGTAAATAATATTAACATATAACCTTGTCTTTTGTCTATGTGGATTGAATTATTTTTATTTTTTTAAAAATGTCAATTGAAAGAAGGTTTTTCCCCCCCCCCACAGGTTTGTATCCAACAGCGACCATGATAATGAGGGTTACGAATTTTATTCCTATTTCCCTATATCGCACCCCACCATGGCCTCTGTGCCCTCAGAAAAAAAAAAAAACTAAAAGGGACCACCTTCCAAGCTACTATTTCCTTGCATATTTCTTTTAAAGCTTTGTCCTATTTTTCGTATATCTGGTTGTAAGGGGACCCCCAACTTCTTCCTGGCGGATTCGTGGAATACAAAAAAAGCGTTCATCTCCTTTTTAGTATCGTTTGGGTTTACTTTTTTCCAACTGTTTGGGCTCAGTTAATTGTCAAACCCTTTATTACGAACCTTTGGACTTTAATTTTCCAATTTTATTAGATTGATTGCTAGGGCACTGAGTCTTTTTTTTTTTTTTTCTTTTTTTCCCCCCATTCTAAATGTAATCGGCTATAGTCGGAAATAATCGGCTAGCACCTGGCAAAGGGTGGTTATTTTGTGCAGAGCAGAAAGCATTTAAATTTTATTCTTGTTTGTCATTTCTAAAAAATTTTCTTTCCCATTTTCAATCTCACTATTTCTTCCTTTTTTTTAAAAAAATGAAGTTAACGGAAAAGAAATATTGTTTCCTAACAAAAAATTTTATAGCTTGAATAAAATTTTAGTTTCCTTTCTCTTTTGTTTTCATTTTTGGTTACTTTTTTTACTGTTATTCTAAAAATTTCGGTTTCTTTCTTTCTTTTCATTTTAAATCTTTAATAATCACCCTACCTTTAAAATTTTGAGTAACAGGGATGATTTCCCACCCAAAAGGGTAATAGGGTCAAAAATATTTTTTAGCGGTTTTAATAAAGCCTCCATTAAAAACCTTGTGGGGGGTGTGGGGAATGTGTGTTGGTGGGTTGTTGGGCGTTGTGGCGCCGTTTAGTTTGCGAAGGCTCGGAATTGCCTTTAATTATTTGCCATTGTGTAGGTTGCGTCGGGGGAGGATGGGTTTTTCTGTCCACCACGGAGGGGGGGGTGGGGGTGGGGGGATTTTAACTTTTTTTGGTTTTTTTTAAAAAATTTTAAAATTTTTCGTGTGTTTCCTGAACTTCCTGAATTTATTTATTTAAAGTGGAAAATCAGTTTTTTTTGATTTATTTTAGTTTGGGGAAAAGGTGGAAAAACTTTTGCATTTTGGTTTGTTTACCCTTTACAAAATATACCAGTTTTTTCCACTATCGGTGTTTTTTTTTGAAGTTGGTTTTTACAAAAAAAAAAATGTGAAATTCTTTTGTAACTGAAAAATTGATATGAAGGGGGGAAAGAAGGAAAAAATCTGTATCTTCTAAAAAAAAAAACGACCCAATTGGAGGGGGGGCTTTTTTTAAGGACTTAAAAGCAAAAATAGTTAGGAATGCGTTTTTTTTTTGGTTGTTTATTCGGTTTTTGTTTTTTACAAAAAGGTTTTTTTTTTAAATAGCTCATTTATTGTATAGTTTATTTAGGAAATTTGCCAGATTTAGATTTTTTTAGACTCACGTCAAAAATTGGCCCAGAGGAGCGGGGGTTTGCCGTTTTTTGGGCCCGTTCATGGGTTAATTAAAAAAAAAATATTGGCTTCAGGGAAAAAACCACCCACTTATAATTCCTATTTGTTTTTTGCCATAATGAAAAGGGGAGGGGCAAAAATGAACACATATAACCCTATGCCCCCCCCCCAAAAGAAAAGAGGAAAGAAATCATTCTGGGATTAATTAACCCCTATTCGAATCTAAACAAAAAAAAGCGTAATGTTTTGGAAGGTTTATCATATTGGGATATCAAAAAAACTTTAACTTGATTGAATATAATTCTAAAAAACTTGCTTTTACTTTTTCTTTTGAAACCTGTTATTGCTTTAAAATTCTCATTTTATTTTTTTTATTACATTTTTACGGAGAGGGGGGGATAAGTTTTCGTTAAAAATTTCACCTTATTTCCATCTGTAAAAAAAAACACCGCACTTTGGTCCAAAATTAACCCACTTCTCTCCAAAAACAATAAAACATTATCTTTTTATTTTCCTCATATTTGCCTTCTTTTTTTCTAAATTCCCCAAATAAAAAAAAAAAAAAACTTAAATCGAAAGTAAAAAAAAACTATTTCCTTCCAAACCGTTTCCCGGGGGGATGGAAGGACGGGGGGAGGGGAAGGGGGGGGAGGAGGGGTGACGCACGGAAAAACCGGTTAATAAGGTTTGGCGGGTTAAAATGGGTTTTTTTTTTGCGGTTTTTTGGCCCCCACATTGTGTTGCCTAAAAACCGTTTTTTTAAACGTTTTCGCATGTTTTGGGTTTGCAAACTTTTTGTACTTATCATTTAGGGGACTAATATAGATTTTTGGAAGCAGTCGGGGACACCGGGGAGGGTGAGAATGAGAAAAATGTCAATGGACTTAGGGGAAAAAAAGTAAAGCGCCGTATTCCACGTTTTCCATCTTTTTGCGGTTGTTTACTTCCCGGCCCAAGGGTCATACACGATACACGAAATCCCCCCCCCCCAAAAAAAAAAAAAAAACCCACCGTTTGAATTATGACGTACTGGGACGTTACGTCAAAAGCCTTATTCACCGTTGTGTTTGAGCGTTGCAATTCCGTTTGCCATTGGAACGTGACCAGGGGCCGTGGGGGAAACAGGATGGGTGGGGGAATTACGGCCCCGCTTTATTTTGTTTTAGTTAGTTGACGGCTGTCAGCTGTCCACTTGGTGAAAAAAAAAAATTAACCGTTTAGGGTTTAACAAAAAAAAAAGGGATACCACTTACATTATTTTGGGGACTCTCAATTAAAAGGATTAAAAAAACATTCATTTTGTGTATTTACCTGGTTAAAAAATAGAATATGTTTAAAAAGGGAAAAAACAAAAAAAAATTCGACAAAAAAAAAAAAAAACAGTTGGGATCACAATTCTAATGTATAACACCACATTAAAATCTTTTTTTTTTTTTTAATTAGCCACGGCATACCCGATCTTGGCGAATCCCAAAAAATACCAATTTTGATTAACATTGCTCAACATGAAATCGGCCCAATCCCTCTCTCCCTCACACACCGAACACACGAGACGCCACAACAACTTCACAACACACACAAACCACCACCCCCACACAAACCTTGAATAATCTGTCCCCACTCTTCCACTAAATTACCTACGCAAATAATAAATAAAAAATCTTCCTTTTTACTACACAGAAAAAAAATTCCAGAAATATTCCAAAAAAAAAAACGGGTCTTTACTATTTTGGATTTAACCGTCCCAAAAGATTTGTTAAACAGAAAGGAAAAAAAACTCCGGAGTTGCCATTTTTAAATTGTATTTTTTTTTTTTTGAAAAATTTATTTTTTACGAGTGGGCGGCGTTCTGGTTTTTTCAGTGTTTGTTTGTTTTCTGTAATGAGGTGGGTTTTAGGGCTTTTTCATTGGGTTTATAATTATTAGTTTTCTGTTGCATGTTTGGTGGGTAAACGGAAGGAGTTTGAAAGTGTGTTGTGGGTACCAACAACGGGACGATATGTTTTTACTAGGGGGACTCTCGGCATTTTGGCCCCAACGATCTAAGGGAACCAAAAAATTATTCTGGTTTTCCAACTCGCTGAGGTTTTAACAACGTAAAGCGAGGGACGGGGTGTTTTGCCGTTTTGTTTTTTGTTGATTGGGCTTTACACTCAAAGGGTCCTTTGTTTCTTGTTCTTCAAGGTATTGTTTTACGGGGCCTCCCACCAGGAGTTGGTCCTTAATTTAAGGATAGGATATAAAAAGACTCTTTTGGCCTAATGTGGTGGAACCAATTCGGTTCGCCTGTTATTAGAAGTCTAGTAAAATATAATCGTTTCGTTTGGTGTTTGCCCCCCCACTATTGGACTTTCTACAAGAATTTTAAAAGGGTTATTTTAATTTTTTTCCGTTTTTCCTCCACCAACAAAAAACAAAAAAGATTGAAACAACGCGTTGGAAAACACGCTTGTTCTAAGAAAAAAAAAGTGTTAAAAACACTGTTAAAAACGACCCTTAAAATTTTCAAGGGAGAAAAATGGGTCGTTTTTGGGGACGTTGGCCATTTTATTGAGGGGGGGGAACAAGTGTTTTTCAAAACGGGTTGTTTAATTTTTTTTTGCGCGGTAAGGGGTAACAAAAAAAGGGACATTTGTGTTTTGTGGGCAAAAACTTCGAAAAAAAAGGAGGAGGTTCCTTTTTTTTTTTTTCCAATTCGTCCGTATTTTCACCGATAAAAAACGCCTGAAAAAAAACCGGATTTTGCGGAAATAAAATCATCCTTTCTTGTATATGAAAAAAACAGGTATTATTTTATTTTACTTCACAGATGGTTCCTTGATTTTGGTCAATCAGGTTCAGGGAATTCTGATGGACGGGATTCTTGGAAAAATCGAGGGAACTCTTCAATAAAAAAATTAAAGCAAATTAACGGCCAATTATTGGGGCTATCGGGCATTATCTATTCATTGTTTTACCAATGAATAAAAACAAATTATTACTCATTGTACCCACTTAAAAAGGGTAAATTAAAAATTTAAAAAACATTTTTTGTTACCAAAAACAAATAAGGGTCTTACAAAAAATTTTTAGATGTTTAGCAAAGCCAGCAGTAGGGACCCGTTCCACAAATAAGGTGGGGGACAGAACGGACTTATTGAAAAAGTCGCCTTTAAGGGACGGGCGCTGGATTTTTTTTGTAAGGGTCGTTTTTTCCAAAACCGGTATATGTTTAGATCTTAAAAGGGGGAAGGAGGGCCTTATTGTTTCAGCCAAGCGGACGTTTCTATGGCTTTGCTGAGATTAAATGATGAAATAGGGATTTGAAGATGGTTTCTTTTTTCCATGTATTCCCATCTATTGTGTCATATTTTTTCTTTCTAACAATTGTCTGTTAATTCCAAACCAAAAAAAAAAAATTAAGCACTAGTGGCCGGTTTGTCATTTAAGGCATCGAATTAGAATTAAGGGAGGATTAGGAAATTGCCGCCGTGGGCTTTTAGCGTTAGACCATGAATTTTAACATTTTTCATACTTGCGGAAAAAAAACCTTTCAGGGGCTTCACTTGTTATTTACGTTAGTTTTCTTAGATATGAGATTTTATTTGCCCAAATTATTATTTACTATTTCCTTCCCGCTTTCTTACAAAACCATCAATCACATTTCTTCCTTGCCCCTTATCCCCCAATTATTTACTCCGGCATGCGGGGGGGAGGACGCGGGGTTTAAAGTGGGCCCAACTCCTTGTCCAAACCATGAAACAAACCAATTTTTGGGCCGGGTTCGTTCGGCGCGTCGTGTTTCCACCCGCGGCCGCCCTCAAAGGAGCATGTTTTCAGGCAAAAGCAAAAAATTGGACGGGGGGGCCCCTTTCAAGGAGGGCCAAAAAACCTTTGCCGGGGTCGCGGGGGGACTTATTTCTGTTACCGGTTTGGGACCCCGGAAAACTTAAAAAAAAAGGGCGATATTGAAGGACACCGTGGGATTTTTTAGTCATTTTTACAAACCAAGTCTGGACCCAGTCCCTCCCCAGGCCCTTTGGCCCCGGGGGTTGGTTGAAGGGGGAAACTTCAATTTGATGGGAATTTTACCCCACCGCTTAAAAAAAAAAAAAAAAACCATTTTTACTTGGGGTCGTCAACAAACCACATTTTCTTTCTTCCATTCTCCCTATCACCAAAGTTTTTCATAGTTATCATTTTTACTTCCTTTTTTTTCATATCCCTTTACTATACAAAAAATTCCATCCTTTTCTTTTTTTTTGGCCTTTCCTCTTCCTCTCCATCCATTTTCAATATTCCATTTAACTCGTCACTTCTCAACAACCTTCCAGAAAAAAACAAAATTAATAGGGATCAAAAACAATTTATTTATTCCCACATTAACCCGATTTTTACCCTTACGGATTTGGCAATTTTCCAATTGACCGCGTGCCTGTGTATGTTGAACCTGTACGGATTACGGATTGTATTGAGGAGAGTCGCTTCTCCTGTATATGGATACCAAAGTCGTAGGTATCTTATCGAGAACTTGTGTCGTCTATGTACGACGGGGCTTGAGTTCATGTGCTGCTTCATTTCTTCAGTCTGCTCACGATTTTTTCTAAACTTTGTTCCAGTATTCAGTTTGGTAAAGTCAGGCTATCTGAGTAAGGCAGATCTGATCATAGTTCTATAGTGTAACAGTTTACCCTCTTCAATTTTAAAATAATTCCATGGGAACATAAAATTGGGATATAAATCCTTTGTGTGAATCCAGGAGTTATCTGTGTATCAATTCCTAAATCTGTTCAGTCGTTTTTGCGGGAAATTGTAACAAACATCCATATTCACAAACTTCATATTTATAATATTAGTAGGATTTAGCAAGGCAGCTGTAATTGAAAGCTAACTAATTAGTTTGGGAATTAATAGTTTTCAGGAGGGGAATTTCGTCGAATTTGCCTTTTGTTGATTTTAACCTTTGTATGTGATTCTTGGGTACTTACTTATTACGCAATCTTGGATGGTCCATTTTATCGAAGAAGGCTATAGGAGCCGATTTTCGGGAATAAAAACCTATTTCAGACCAAAAACTGAACGTCCCAAAGAAAGAAACCCGTATTATGCTTAAAGTTTTTTTTTCATGTGCGTTTACACGCAAATAATAAAAAAAAAGATTTTGTTTTATACGGGTTTTTTTCCTTTGACAAAACATTATGCGGTACTCTTTGACTAAGCCATAGAAAATAATGACCATTTTTATGGAGTCCTTGAAATGACAAGAAATCAATCAATGAATGGAAAAGAAACTCGCTAAAACTCTTTTAGAAAATCTTCTTTTTCTTTTCAAAAAGTAGTCCCACACTAGGTATTTCTCCTGTATAGTGGGTGCGGTTTTACAAAACCATAGGAAACTCACATACACAAACACTACATATATAAACACCCGGAACAACAACTTGCAGATCATAACAAATATTTGTTGATCGCTTTGCCTCTGCGGCAAACCGTGTTAATAGCGATCATTGGCCTAGCCGTTTTCCCAACTAATATTGGGGTCGGCTTTCAGTCAAACCAGATTCAGCTGGATGTCAGTATTTTACATGGAGCGACTGCCTGTCGGACCTCCATAACCCAGTAACTGGGTAATAATACGATACCCCATGGTAAGACTGGTTGTCAGACTTTAAACCGTAATAATAGTAATATCCTTTCAATGTCCAGCACCTATTCCATTATACCGATCTGCTTGTAGCTACTCATCCTCCCTACCAAGGTAATTATCATCTTAATTACACCTAAATTGCCACTTTCTTCCATACCACTTTGTGAATGAGAAATCTAAAGTAATTAAGTCAAGTCACTTTAGGGCATAAAATATCGTTTAACGTGAGGGAGGAAATTATGAAAGGTCGAGATCGATACAGAGGCTATTAGTGTTATTTTTGAAAGCATTTTGGTGTTGCCATATAATCCAGTAATTGTTAAAAAAATAGGTTTTCGTTTGTTTTCGTGGTAAACTCATCAAATGTGTGGTAAGTCGGGAGGCTCTGTCAAACTCGTACTAAAATCCTCGGTGTTCCTTCAATAGCCCGTCAAGTTCTAGGGTTACTGTTAGCTGATAAGACAGTCCCATGGCACCGGCAGGCTTTGGGTCCGCTAAGGCCCGGTCAGATTGCTGGCAGGTATAGCGAGCAGCCTCGCGAGGCTGCACGTTTTGGTGTGGACGCGTCTGATGTTTTCTCGACCGGGATACGATACAATATACTCGTACAAGAGCCAAACAAAAGCCGACACTGTATAGCTCGGGCGCTCGACCATCGCCCGCGGCAGCGCGCTCGCTTGCCTCGGCCGAGACATGTCCACACTAACCGAAATGCTTCGCGCGGAAATGCCTCACGAGGCTGCTCGTTCTGTGTGGACGCCCCTATTGACGCGTGCCGGTGTTCGAACCTCTATGGAGTTGTAGGTTTGATTGTCGTATGAATACCAAAATTGTAAGGTATCGGAGATTTGCGTCGCGTTGTGTACGAAGAGGCTAAGCTTATTTAAAATTAGGTGTACTTACACTAATTGTTACAAAATAGCTTTTAAAATAACAACGTACCTAAATGCCCGAAGTCCCAAAAACGAATTATTCTGCTCCATAAATTATACAACGTTACTATGTTAAAACGTTTAAATACCGTTTGAAAACACGAAACTAAACAGGTGCCCAGCAAACAAACCTAAATCGTTTACGTTTCGTACATTTCCCTCAAGATTTTTATCGTCTTGGTGTGGAAATATGGTGTCTTTGTAGATTTTTATGAGCTTTCCTTGTTGGGGCGACCCGCGTCCCCGGAAAATAACACGATTTCTTACGCTCCATTGGGTATAATCATTTTTGTGATCCCTCTATGGGCAAACACGATATGAGATTTATGGAAAACTACTAGCTTTTGTCAAACGATTTCACCCGCTACAATTCAAAAATTATCCCACGGGAAACATAAAATCGGGGGGGAAAAAAACTATCCTATGTGTTTAATCCAGGTTGTAAACTGTCTTCTGTGTACCAAACTTTAGTCAAATTCGTTTTAGTAGTTTTTGAGTGAGAGCAAACAAACATCAATCCATCCATCCAAACAAACTTTCACGCTTATAATATTAAATAGAAAGTAGGATAGATATTAGTAGGACTATAATGGCTTGAATTCCGTCTTAAAGGGCTCTTAGAAGGCTCTTCTTAAAGTCGCCTTTGTCCAGTCTCGCTAATCAATTTACTGAAATTGTGTTAATAGAATAATTGTGATAGAATTGATCATACCACGCGTGCTGGACTTAGCACAAGTGCTATAGTTTACAAAAATAATCTATAATGTTATGTTTCTTGTTTCAGGTATACTTTAACGAACACATCCAATAACGAACAATCCAGCCCAGAATTTGGGAATGGTACTCCCATACCAGAGGAGTGGGAACTCTGCCTGTGTCTGTATTTCCTAACTACAACCCTATCTCTTCAAAGTTCGAGTGAACGGGCTTCTTTTTGGTAAGCTCGCTCCATCGTCGACATTGTCTTTGTCACCCCAGACCTGAACTAAGGTAGAGAGAAAAACCTATTTAAAAAAAAAAGGTGATTTCTCTACGACACTGGTTTTCATAAATCGTTTCGAATATTTTTTGGAAATGTCACTATATCTGAAAGATATTCCAGCCGGATATTTGCCAGCGCCCTGTTAGGGCTACAATAAAGGCATTTCATAATCGACATTTCCCGTTAATGCGGCCCTAGTGTCAAGAGAATTTGGGCAACTGAAGAAACATGGTGGTTTTTTTTTTCGCTGCACCTAGATAGCCAAGAATCATGTGATGATTTCCACAACAATATAGACCCCTTTCTCCTTCTGAGTATTTTTGATGACTGGTTGCAAATATTAAATGAGTTGAGCCAGAATTTAGCCACGTACTTAGAAAAATTACTGGACATCCACAGAACGAGAAAAAAATCAAAAATCCCCCCCACATCAATTATCTCACCAAACAAATTAAAGTGAGATTACATTAATCTACTTTATCTCCTCGCGTGCGTCCGTTAAAATCAATGCCAGTGGACAGTTTCCCCACGCATCTCGATTCTCTAATCTTACTAAATTGTTCTGTTACGTCTTTTGTGAAACTATACGGTCACTGCTCGTTAATTCACGTTTTAGAAATTGTCTCTTTTACTTGTATAATAAAGTAAATTGTGTAATATCAGTGATGGTGGATAGGGTGGATAATTTAGCGCCTTAGTACACTAGGCGACACGATCTCCGATACCTTACGATTTTTGTATCCATTGACGTGTGCTTATGAACGAACCTCTATGGATTTGTATTGCGATAGTCCGCCTGGATACTAAAGTCGTAAGGTATCGGAGACTTGCGTCGCCGTGTGTAAGAAGGGGCTTATTTTTAAGCTTGGAAAAAGCGAAGTGGAACGGAAGAAAAAACTGTCATGTTTGTACTGACTAAAATTCACGGCGCTGTCGTAGGCATCTCCCGCGATGGCTAGGTTGTGAACTGGTTCGCAAAAGGGTGGATATTTTACTTGAAGTTGGCACGGGGTTCTTACTCGGTTATTAAGCCGTATTCGCTGCCATTGAATAGGCGGGATGCTTTTTTTTTTTTTGTTTACGTGGTAAAATCATCAAATGAGACCTCCCACCCCGGGCAGGGCGAGAGGTACTGTCAGACTTGTACTGACTAAAATCCACGGTGTCCTTCCATAGCCCTTTATGTTCCGGGGTCACGGTGATGGTATAAGACCCGCGACCAGGCGGGATGGCTAGTAGTTTAAATGAAAAATAATACATTTTTAAATAAGCCAGTAAACAACATCGGAATTTATGGCATTCATACCACACCTCATAGTTTTAAGAGCTCAATTACAAATCCCCCAACCTCGTAAATATCTGAAAACAGTAATTTTCCAATGTTCCAAGCGTTTTATTTAATGTTCGTACTGAACTGTCCTCAATTTCCTCGAGGTTATGACTTCCGTGGAGTAATGCCCATATTATGTCGTACCCTTTCCACAAGATATTAAATAGTTTTTGTACATAATGCCTGACCTGCGCATTCCGTTTGTGAGAGACAATAAGCGAGACTATTGTTGTGGAAATCGGAGAAATAGAACGTAGTTTTATGGTGCACCAAATTAATATTAACTAGCTGTGGCCTCGGAAAGCACGTAAAGCAGTTGATCCCGGCTTTCAATTGTAGATCTTTGACAGTTTTTTACTGTTAGTCAGAAGCTCTAAAAGTCTGACAACCAGTCTTAACATGGGGTATCGTATTACCCAGTTACGGGATTGTGGTTGTCCGATAGGCAGTCGCTCTATGTAAAATACTGATATTCAGCTGCACCTGGTTCGACTAGAAGCCGATCCCCAATAAAGTTGGGCAATGGTAGGCAGATGATGTGCCCCGTGCTCATGGTTACATCCCCGATGCTCCGCTTCTGTTAGTTGTAGCGTGATGTCACATAGCTCATAGCATTCGTCAATGACTGGACTATTCAACACAGAAAAAAATTTTCTATTCCAACCAGTAGGCGTTTAAACACAGAATTTTTTTGGCACAATTGTTTGCCTCAGTCCAACTTCGTATACGTCCCAAATGTCAGTTTCATTCATTGAATTTATCGACAAATCTGAACAAGCAACTCGTGCCCCATAATCCGTGTCATCAGACACTTCAACAGTCTCATGCACTACGTCAACACTCGATCGTGCATACAGACCCAAATGATGCAGATCAATGCCGCCTCAAAATTCAATTAACAACGCAACACTTTCGCCTTAAACGCAGTTTATAAGGCTTAAATTTCAACAAAGTCACTTGGGATGGGAAGACCACTTTCCTTATTGGTATTCGATCGGCGAGTAGCGAAAGTGCAGGATATGCGATTGAACCTCATGTCTCGTCGACGGCCTCATGTCTTCGTCGACGTGTCAAGGGGACTTTTTTTTTGAGGGTGACGTATTGGGGGCTTTCGATATTCAATGTGGTTGGTTGGGATTCAATTTGCAGAACTATATAGCGAAATTGTCTAGTTACAAGATGGGATATGGTTCTGTATTTTATGGAGGTTGCAATTCATGCTCCTGTTTAAATAAGACAGCCGCAACAGTCGTTATGGAGGGTTAAGCCACCCTTACCGAACGGCGTCCCTTGATTAGTTTGGACCACTTATCATAGCGAGTTTTTCCCCCCGTGTTCAGAAAGCAACTAAAGACTGTTTAGTCCGGCTGCTATTTGTAGGTCCTTTGAAAGTCTTACTGGAGTAGTCAGAAGCTCGAAGTAATGACAACTAAGTAAGTCAGTATTTAACAATTACTGGGTTTTAGAGGTGGCAGAGGGGGTCGCTACATGTAAAGATACTGACATGCAGCTGCATTCAGTCAGCGGGACCGACCCCATCATAGTTAACTTAAATAGTAACATTTCGGAATAAACTCTTTCGAACAAAAATCAATAAATTCAATCCTCTGTATATGACAGAGTAAATGCCCTAAAAACACCGTTTAGGAAATTCGACACATGAAATAAATCCGCCTACATATCATAACTAAAGTCATAAACATTTGGATAACCTTTCGTAACTCCAATGCGCTAATACACGTTTTCCAAATGCAGAAGCAGGAGCCGCTCTGGTAAAATAGTCGGTCATTGAGCCACGTCCCTGGCACAACCACAAGAAATGATACAACGGACTGTTGATATTTGATAGCGCTGATTTAATGGCGTAGATTGGCTACAGGAGTGTTCTTAAGATGTCGCGTCGTCTGGAATCGTAACTTTGAGCTCCAAAATAACTGTGAAGTTGGGTCATGATCTCGTGCTGCCTGGAGTTGCGGTCCTGGGTTTGGTTTTTTTTTTTTAATTTTAAAGATAGTTCGGCGTTTACCTATCACGCTCGCCTGATTGTAAGCGAAGATTTGGGTCGATGGTGGATGTGGTCGATGGTGAAGCCTTTTTTTTTTTGCTTGCTAGAAGTAACCCGTGCACTCTTGACTTGACAGAACCCAAGGTTATAGTTGTCGGGAAATTACAGACGCCGGACAGAGAATTTCACACTCCTTAGCGTGCGTACAATAAAGGATTGGGCAAAGTTTAAAGGGGTTGCGGGACAGTAGTCCTCATCAGCATTGTTAGCTGAAAGCTCATTGAGGCGTGCGGGATCACGACGCGTAGCAACGTGCCTGGCCTTGGTTCCGAGCAGCGTGCTAACAATATTGCCGTTCCGCAAAACCCAAGTCGTTACGTCAGATTGACCGAGTTAGGACTTAGTAGTTTTCAATGAAAAGATACGACTCTGAACATGATCACTGATATTTTCTTAAGCATTTCGTCAAGCTTATCGCAAACTATGTATCTTACAATTTGGACAGACCGTTCATTTTGTCCTCGCAACGCTTGCTGTAAGCAATAATGTAACCATAGCAATCAAATGATTAAAAACTAACATAAAATCAAGGCTTTCGGTCTCCGCACGATGTCTTTCCAGTTGTTGTTCGTTTAATGTATTTTTATGGTTCATCTCATGCAAAGATTATTGCAAAACTGGAATGTAGTGACCGCGAAATGCAAGAAAAAGTTGACTTGCTGTTTTGAAATTCAGAGAAACTTTATTACGGCGGAGCTCGTGTGTACGTAGTGACGAGCGATACGGTTCCAATCTCTTGCGTGTCAGAGGACTCAAATAGTATCTGCTCAATTACCGTATCTACCCGCCATAGCTCGGATAATAGATGCTCTTTCTTCTCTCTCATTACCTAGTTCGAATCTCTGGACACACAGAAAGACAGAAGTTCTGGAAGTGCAGAGGTGGTTTGGCAGGATGGGAACAAAAGGATGATGAGGAGTAGGATTCCACATTGTAGTGTATTAGGGATGCGTCAGTGTATTTGAGATGGGTCAAATACCCCATTTGACCCAAATTATTTTAACAGCGAACAACTTAGGCACGCAACAGTTGAGAAATTCCCAGTATTGATGGCCCAGCGCAGTCACACCTTGAAGGAAGATGTTCTACTAGATTGAGGAATGATGAGAAGTGACAGAGGGGTGGGGTTCGTATCCCTCCACATTTTGCTAATCTCACATCGTAGGAATCGTTTTCCTGAGGAAGTCGTACGTCTCAGCAAAAGTTTTTGTGTCGATCAAAAGTTGAAATAAGTTAATCGGTTACTGGATAGGTGGCATTTTACATATAAATATTTTCATGAATAGAAAATATCAATTCATGTTGTCAATTTCTATAAATCAGCTGTATCGTTGACCCAGTACTTGTCAGGGGTTTTAGGAGGTCAAAAGCCGGCAGCACTCAATGGTTTGCATATCACTGGGAATCTCAACCTAAGATAGTTGGATATTAAGCCCAATCAATTTTTACTAAACATCGAGAATTTTTCCCGTTCTCCTACAAAAAAAACACGAAATTATTAAATGCATCTGCTAGGGCTGGGCTCCATTGATTGATTAATGGGCAATCTAAAGTTAGGGAACGTCTTGCAGAAGACCTTGATTGAAAACTTTGGACGGGTCCATAAGACTATACAAAAATGCGAGAAAGCCATTTTAGTAATAGGTTTTTCAGTTTTATTTTTCGAATTTTGAACAAATACTATAAAATTTATATCAAAGTGAAGTAATTGAAAACCAAATTGGTTTTCCACAGGAAGGTTTTGGGTCTGTTCTTATTTCCTTCTGATAAACCTCATTGCCCAAATATAAAATCAAAATTCGCATCCTTTCAACTGACGCGTTTATCTAATTAGCAACCCGTTAGCATTGAGAAGAGAAATTCGGTTTCGATCTTTGTTGAGCATGTTATGCGTCTTCCATTAGGAATTACTCAAATGGCAATCAGGGAATTCTACTATTGTATCTCGTTGATAGATATGCTTGCCCCTGAAAAACATAGGATCTTAAATACACTCGCAAACAGTGGGTTTTACCTATGTACAATGCGAGGGATACCCGATTAATATTATTTCCAGCTTAGCTATCATGGTATTCTCTTTACGTCACCTTACAAATTCAACTTCAACAAATTAAATCCGCCTTTCTTTCTCACAATGTTGTATGCTCCAGAAAAATCTTACATAAAGGCTATTCACGTTTTATCCGAAACAACAATT
>JAPNUC010000077.1:0-24051 GCA_028554685.1 Agrotis ipsilon | reverse complement strand
TGTTTTTTTATAGAAATGAAAATGTAATTCAAATTATTATAAAAGCTTTAAAATATTATATTATAATAAATAATAATTGTATTCGAAGCCTAAAACAAATTTATTTTAATTTCTATTTATCGATTTCCTAGTTTCCTTATTTTTTCACTCGCGTTGACAAACAATTCAATTATGTAATCGATTAGAATACTCGCTTTCACACATCATTACGATTAAAAAATAAACATGGTTGTCGATAACGAACAGAAATTGAGTAGTGGTAATGAAAAATTTTTCAGGTTATTATTGGCAGTGGATGGAGCGAAATAATACGTTATGGAGAAGGAATATCAACGTTTATTAATTAATTTAGGCACAGTACAAAATGGACATGTAGTTTTGCCTTGACCGGCGTTGCAAGAGAGAGTTGCCATACTCACAAAATTATTTGCTATATTTAAAATATTAATGTTGCCATTTTACAATACCGAACACACCCCCTCAACATTATATTTTAATTTCCAGACAACCCTTTAATTTAACAAATCAAAACATTTATTCTTTACACCCCCTTAAGAAAAATTCAGAGATGCTTCCCCTTAACAAACTTTGCAATGCATCTCCTTAAATTATAACATAACCTCTAAACAAATATGCAGAGCCTTAAATCTAAAAATACTAAACAACCTTTACTTAGACAGGATACCTTATACAATATAAACTCAATATTAAGTATATGCCTACTTGCTATAACAAACTTATGACAATATCATATCTCTAAGTTTAACAAAAAGTACTTTCCCCAAAGGTTTGGTAAACAAATCAGCTATATTGTTATTACTACAAACAAACTTTATCTTAACTGAACCTGTTGATATATTTTCCACAATATACTGATATTTTATATCTATATGTTTTAACCTTTTGTTACTGTCATTGTTTTTTGTTATATTAATCACACTTTGGTTGTCTTCAAGTATTTCAAAATCAACATTATAATATCCAAAGTCTTTGAGTAACTTTTTTAAAAAGGAACCTTCCATAATACTCATACTAAGAGCAACATATTCAGCTTCACAAGACGATAATGATACACAAGACTGTTTCTTGCTGTACCAAGAAACTGGACAATTAAAAATATAAAAAATTTGACCAGATGTTGACTTCCGGTCTGCAACATCACCGGCCCAGTCTGCATCACTATAGCCTTGCAGTTTACATACATTTTTACTTTCCTTATCATATTTGTATATTAGAGACAAATCTATGGTACCATTTATGTATCTTAATATCCTCTTTAAACATTTAAATAAAGCTACACTAGCACAATGCACATATCTACTAAGAAATCCTACTGCTACACATAAATCTGGCCTAGTGCAAGTTGCATACAAAAGACTGCCAACTAAACTTCTACAAGCTTTTTCTATTTCAAAACTTTCACTTTTATCTTTCTGTAACAATTCAAAATTTAAATTCTGTTCTATTGGAGTAGATACAGTTTTACAATTTGACATTTGATATAAATCCAACAACTTTAGCAAATATCTTTTCTGATTTATTACAGTTACACAGTTAACAAGATCCTGTTTAATATTTATTCCTAGATAATTACTAGCTAGACCCAAATCTTTCATTTTAAAGTTTTTACATATGGAACTTTTAAAGTCACCTACTTGCTTTTTATTACTACCAAAGTACAACAGATCATCAACAAATAATAACACATAAATGTAATCATTTCCTATTTGTTTGAAATATAAACATGGATCATTCTTTGATCTTAAAAAATTTTCATTTGACATAAAATTATTAAACTTTTCATTCCAGTATTTTGGTGATTTTTTAAGACCATAGATTGATTTATTTAATTTGCATACCTTATTACTAGGTAATCTCATATAAACTGTCTCATTTATGTCACCATAGAGGAATGCTCCCGTGACATCCATTTGATACACTGGCTCCCTTTTTTGTGTGGCTACAGCCATCATAGCTTTGAAGGTTGTTAGTTTGGCGACAGGTGAGTAGGTTTGGTTGTCGCAGTTCTTCTGTTCAAATCCTCTGGCTACTAAGCGAGCTTTATACAGAGATTTTCCTTCTGCCTCCTTGATTTTAAATACCCACTTGCTACTCACTATGTTTTCTCCGTCAGGAACTTCTGTCACCTCCTCCCAGGTATTATTTTCCTCCAGTGTCTTCAACTCTTTATTAATGGCTTCCTCCCATTTAGTTTTGTCTGGTCTTTTCATAGCTTCTTGATAGGAAATAGGTTCATCACAGCTGTAACTCAGGAACATGTTTTCGTCTTCTTGTACATAGTCTTTCAACCAGCTTGGTTTTTTTCTTACCCTTCTGGATCTTTCTGTTGCCTCTTCTGTCTGTCCTGAAGTTTCCTGTGAGTTTTCCTGTTCTTCTTCTATCTCTTCCTCTTCTAGTATTGATTCCTCATGAAAGGAGTGAATGGAGTCCTGTTCATTTTCACTTTCTATTGTTTCAGGGTTTTCAATATCCTCATACTGGCTTTTTTTCTTCCTCTGAAACTTCTTCTGTCTCTTCTTGAGTTTCAGAAACTATGTGATACTCCTTTTCTTGCCTTCTGTCTTTATCTTTGTTTTCTATAGACCTTTTTATAAATACTATGTCTCTTTTGATGTCTACTTTGTCTTCTTCTGGAAAATATATTCTGTATCCTTTTGTATTTTCTCCATATCCTATGAAATGGCCTAATTCAGCCTTGCTATCAAACTTTAACCGTTTTTGATCAGGAATATGTACAGATACTTGACTACCGAAGACTTGAAGGTTGTTGACATCAAAATCTTTGTTCCACCAAAGTTGATATGGTGTTTTGTCCTTCACACGACTAGGACCTGTTCTGTTGATTATGTAGACAGCGGTATTGAGAGCTTCCGCCCACAGATTCTTGTTTAGGCCGCTCTCCAGAAGCATAGTTCGTGCTGACTCAACCACCGTCCTCATCTCGCGCTCTACACAACCATTCTGTTGCGGAGTATATGCTACACTTCTTTGGTGTTGTATCCCATGTGATTTCAGCAAGTTTTCCATTTCTTTACCGATAAATTCCTTTGCATTATCACTTCTTATGTATTTCACTATGTGACCGGGATTAACTTTTATTTCTTTCAGATACTGTTTTAAATATTCTACAGACTGACCTTTATTCTTCAGAAAATATACCTTTCTATATTTAGAATAATCATCCTTGATGAGCAGAAAGAACCTTGCCCCTCCTAGTGAAGTTTGTTCTACTGGACCTCCTATATCAATATGGATAACCTCTCCTGGTTTCGTTGCCCTATGGGTACTAGATGGGAAGGGAAACTTATGTTGTTTTCCTTTCAAACATGGCAAACAGGTTTCTTCTTCACTATTATTTTCGAACTTAATATCTTGCTTCATTAAGATGCTTTTCACCTGATTTATGTCTTGATGACCTAGTTTGGCATGCCATTCCCTCAGATTTGACATTACTTTTCCAACCATAGCGTTATTTTCATACTCTCTGAATAACATTGTGTACATTTTACCATTTCTTTTTGCTACCGCACACACACTATTGTTTTTGATGAACTGGCACTCATTAGCTGTCGACTCCAGTTTATAACCTTTATCCAGAGCAGCACTCATGGAAAATAAGTTGGTCTTGAGGCTTGGCACATATAACACACTGCCTATTGAAGTTTTAATCCAATTTTGACCATCATATGCCTCTAGGTTAATATCACCATAACCTAATGCTTTTATTATTGTCCCATCACCAATTACAATGTCTTTAGGCACTAACAATTTTTTATAGTTTATGAAACTGTCCACTGTAAAGCACATATGCTCAGAAGCACCACTATCTAAGAACCACTCATTATTTTTACTTTTTGACATAAGTCCACACACTGACATGACAAATGCGTTTTGTTTTTTATCTTCAGTTTGTTTTTTATTGTCCTTGTTAAACCAACACTTTTCTTTTGTATGTCCCCGTTTTTTACATTGATTGCAAAATAGAATGTTTTCAGTTTTATCACTTTTGTGCTTCTTTACCTTACAGTCCTTTTTATAATGCCCCACTTTACCGCAGTTAAAGCATTTTCTTGGGTTTGTATTAGTTTTAAACGCTGTGGAACTACTGTTTTCACTGTCTTGGTACAGTTTATTTCTTTGCTCTTCTATGATGAGCCTGGCTGTCAACTCTGAAAGGTTTCGCTTTTCTGTGGGCACAGAGTCCCATGCAGAGACGAAGTGTCTGAACTTTTCACCCAGCGAACTTATAATTTTCGTAACAATCATGTTTTCGGCAATTTCGCCCTTTGCTAGCTTTATTTGAGTCACAATGGCCTCTATTTTCGCTATAAACGTAGACACATCCTCTGAACTGTCAAGTTTCTCTTCGAAGAAGCGCTGCTGTAGTATGTGGAGTGAGACATCCGATTTTTGTTCAAATACTGTATTTAATTTATCCCACATTTCTTTGGATGTTTCGCAATTTTGCACGTGTAGCATAGCCGTGTTGCCCAATCTTCCAACGATGATTCCTTGGGCTTTTGCATCTAATCTCTTCCATGTGGTTATTTTTTCGACTTCATTTTGTGGGCATTTTGATGAGCCATCCACCAAGTCAAAGACATTTACCGCCTTCAATAACACTTTTAGTTGGAATTTCCATGTGGGCCAGTTACTGATATTTTCTAATATCATGCGATTATTTGAAGCTCCAAAAATATAGCCCTCGCCGTCCATCTTGTTTCGCCCTTTACCACTGCTTGACCGCAGGACCACGCCGCCGCTTTACCACAGCTTTTTTTGCCAATATTCCTTTATTTCGCTCCGGGCGTCTGGGCCCATAACCTTTTCAGGTTATTATTGGCAGTGGATGGAGCGAAATAATACGTTATGGAGAAGGAATATCAACGTTTATTAATTAATTTAGGCACAGTACAAAATGGACATGTAGTTTTGCCTTGACCGGCGTTGCAAGAGAGAGTTGCCATACTCACAAAATTATTTGCTATATTTAAAATATTAATGTTGCCATTTTACAATACCGAACAAAAATACGTGTTAATGGCTCTGTATTAGAGAATTACGCCAAGATCTGGACTTTTTTACGTTACTTATAACATTTGTCATGATATTTATCTTAATTGTTATAGAGTACAAGCGCGTGTGTGTGTTCTAAGTGAAAAATAAAAATGTAAACAAACAAAAGTGGTGCGAAACTTCGAGTTCAAATTATCATATTCTTCATTACCACTGCTAATTTACGTTGAATAATGTATGCATTCGTTACAATACTAAATGAGGAGTTATTCATCCCTCGTTTAATGATTCGTTGGATGTCCGAAAACCACATTTTTTATGATTTTTAGCCCAACCCAGCACTGGCATTAAAATGGCGACAGTCGTATTTACACTTTTTAATTTTGATAAGTTAAATTAAGAAAATGCGCGCTAAATGTAGAAGTTTTAATGACGTGGGCAAAACATTTTTTTATTAAACATTCTTAATTAATGCGCACTCATTTGATTTAACGCAGAGAATATTATTTTTTTTAATTTATAATGAGGATGTCGTATGACTACCTACAACGTCTGCCGCTTTAGGGCACACTTTAAGGGCACCTACTGAGCCAGCGTAGGTTAGCTTGTCGCGCCCCTAAAGGGGCCGGTACCGAACTATACGGATAATGGCGCAAACACCATGTGCGGCTATTTGCGAAAATTGTGTTATTTTATTTTAAGTGGACTGTATTATTAAAGAATGGCAGGTAATAGGCTAGAAACCATGGGCTGATGGTGAACGGGCGATTAGTGGCTTTGGAATTAAGAGGGAAGCACGCATACCTGGCTTATTTCGGCTCCACTCTATTTCTCGTGACGTCGCTTTCGAAGCTGATATTTTTTTTATGTATAGAACTCGACATGTAGAACACTCTCCTAAAATATTTCATTTCGATACCTCATAGTTTTCGAGAAAAAAAATCCTAAAGTTACGAAAAAAAATAAAAATAAACGTAACCATGTTATTATTTACCACAGATAATGCACGAATTTCACTCCTAGGCTGTTCCGTTTTACGTTTAGATAATGTTGGAGCTGATTTTAATGATTATTATTATTAATTTTACGAGTTTCTTACTTTAATTTATTCTTAAATTACTGCTAATACATTGAACTCGATGATAAGTTAAATAGTATAAATATTAACAAAAAAATAAATTATTTGCACTTCCAAAAATCCGCGCGTAACGAAACGTGATTGAATGTAAACATAGACATAGAGAACTTAGGATACAAGAGCGAGCGAAGCGAGCTCGAGACTTAGGGCACCCCGACTCGGATAGGTTAGGTTCGAAGGGGATGGCGGGGTCTGGTGAGCGAGCGGAGCGAGCGAACTAAGACCCCGCCATCCCCTTCATGTTAGGTTACTTTAAACCCTTTACACAGAAATAGGAGCCCCGCGTAGCGGGGCTCCGTCAATTACGCCTTATTACAAGATTTTTTAAATTTTATCTTTACTTGAGCGCTTTTATAAGGTAGCATTTCAAAATTAGAAAAAATATTAAGTTTATCTAGCTTTTTTGACTTTTACAGTATTTGTCCTTGACTTCTGAGTTGTCGGCCTTGACCTTGAACATGTCATTGACTTCATTATCACTTAAAAATAAGTTAAGACCCTTCACATGATTTTTACCACCCATAATACTCCCACATTCCCACTGATTCTGAAGGAAACTTTCGGATTTTTTTTCTCAACCCCTATGGTTTTCCGAAATTCGCCGTTTTCAAATTTACTATAGAAATGGTCTAATCTGCCAAAAAAAAAAATTGGCGCTATAAAATTCGACGTCACGAGAAATAGAGTGCTTCCCTTATTTCTTCTTTCTCTTGTGTCGGGCTGGCAGAAGATGGCGACCGTTGGCGTCGTCACGCTGCAGCACAGGATTCACAGAGTTCCTTGCTCACAATCACACGATCACACCCGCGGGTGGCTTCACAACAGTTTATGATGTTACGCTATCTAATATTTAGGAATATAAGCAGTAACTTTGCGGCGCGGTATGTGTATGGTACAGCGCGTGCGCGGTGCGGTGCGCGCGCGACCTCCCGGTAACACCATTCTTTCTGGACTGTTCGACAGGGGGGGGACAGTTGCCTACATCAAGCTTAGCGATAAATGAAGAAGCGCCATCTTCATTCTTGAAGGGAGAAACATTTGTTTAGTTTTGTCTACGCACCAATAGATGTCACTGTAATAAAATTGTAAAAAGAACATGTTTTATTTTTACACTAATAAAGTTAGTTTAGGTATATTTAACTCTCCAAATAGTCATTTAATTATGTTGATCTGTAATATCTTTAATTCATTTAATATTACGGAATTAATAGCAACTCTGCCCCTATATTCACTCATCTCCACATCTGATTTTAATGTCTATGACACGTTTAAAATTGCTGCCACGTCATACGTAGTAGGTATCTGTGTAGTCTGTGGCCACGTCCGTAGCCTGCGTACACACTTGACTATGTTTTGCGATTGTTTTACGTGTTATCCTAGTTTTTGTGATAATAATTATCTTCGTTATAAACTCGAGTCGACATTACTCCTCTGTTTCGGTACTAAGATCCAGAATGTGTCTTTTACTTCGTGATAAAGACGCTATTTAGAGTTGTGTTGTGAACTTGTGACTGCCTGTAGTGAATGTTCATCTGTTCATCATTTTTGTTAATATAATAAGTTCCAAAATTATAAAAATAGAAAATAAAGAAAACGAATGTATATTACTTAGTCGTTTTATTCAAACTCAATTTTTGCATTTAGCCAGTATTTCCCTGTACCGAACTTTATTCTTACTTTCTTGATGTGAATATTGATTTCCTAAATATTTATATAAAAAATATTCCGAAGAAAGTTTGAACAAAATAGTTCGGTACCGGGAAAAACAAGGCTCATTTAGGTATATCTAAATACCAACTACATTAGTGTGTGTAGGTAAAAGTGTGCATGTCTGGGTGTGAAATTGATCGATAGTTCTTGTTCAGAAATGGAGATGGCGCTTCAATGATGTCTTGGTTAAAAGTCACGATACATGGCACTCTTTTCCTTTTTATATTATAGTAATCTGCACTGTTCGACGGCCACGTTCGCCTAGGCGTCGGGCGTGCGTTAAAGGTTGGGGAAGAGGGCGCTATCATCGCCCGTTCTGATACATGCATCAAAATAATTTAGTGGGAACAAAAGAGATGGCGCCACCAATGGGATATTGTGGGCAGTGTAGGGTTTTTCTCATAAATTAAACTCCTTTTTTTGAAGTTTTTGTTTTATTATAAACCTACATAAATACTAATCATACTAATATGAATTACTATTTTAAATATCAAAAGTCTCACTCTGTTCGACTCTCTCCAAACATCCCATGAATCCAACAACGATATAATATTATAATTATGGATACAACCGTCGACTAACTTGCCGTTCTTTTTATTAATTCCCTTCATCTTTCCGTTTCCGTAGAAAGAGTTCCGCTTCACTCATTCGTCTGCGTTCCGTTCCACACTCGTAAAAAGTGCTTTGTACATAAGACATACCAATCCTACATTTATTTATTAAAATTAAACCTATCATTTCAGGGTTTAAAGTAAGAATTTAAACTATAATACAGTACAGACTTCAGCAAGTCAACCTACTCGAATCTGTCAAATTGCCAATCGAATATTAAGAGCGCATATCCAGAAAGTTGGCAACGGCGCTAATAGCTGTCAAAAATATTTACAAGTTTAAATTAATTTGGCAATGTTACTGTATGGAAATAAGAAAGAAAGGGGAATTATAAAACGAGCGATTAAAAAAAACCTTTGCGACTGATGATGACATACTGTATTAATAATTTGAGGGGTATGAATTTGAGTAAGCGAAAAATGACTGGTAGTGATCAGTTATTTGACCTAGGATGCAAGAGCGATTTCATTTTATTTTTTTTAATGTGAGCTCCTTGTACTCTGCTCATTAGTGTATTTTTCAAAGTGGTTTTTGTATTCGAAACAATTCATTTATGATAAAATGCCGCTCAGTATAACAAATACATTTGCCAAATATTGAAAAAAAAAAATGTAGGACGTAACGGTGACACTCAAACAAATATTAAGTCGCTCAAATATTATGAAGCTGCTCATTTTGCATTTTAAGTAACTCAAATTAATGTTTGTAAGATACTGTTCTGTTGATTTCTTGTCACTTATAGTCAGTCGCTCACTTAGTAATTATATAACCCAAATTAATTAATTTTGATACTTAAAATTGTAATTTACAGTCACTCGTTTTATTGCTACCCAATAAGAAATAAGGCTCTGTAGTGCACTAGAAAATTGATTTATGAATGCAATTAAAACACTGAATTTGATGTTGTAACCGATTCAGGTGTATAAAAGGCATTTGGAAAGTTTCTAAATGCTTTTTCTACGTCTAAAACTATGTATTCGGCGTGACGATATTAATTATTGCATTCCCTAATAAACTTTTTAGTGCACTACAGAGCGATATTTCTTATTTTCATACAGTAAATTAGGAAGATTCATTAAAACTTGTAAATATTTGACAGTCATTTGCAACGTTGCCAGCTTTCAGAATACGCGATCTTAATCTTCGTTTCTTTATTAACTTTTGTGACAAGGCTGAAAATATATTAAAGAAATTTGACAGCTTATGGCAGCTTGATGTGCAGGCGTCTACAAAATATTAAACTTTAACATTAAATACAGGACAACATCATTACTACTATTACGGTACGTACAGACGCCAGCAGGTCAACCTACTCTAATTATTTTGTCAAATTATACCCATCAAACATAGACCTTCCACTATTGTGATAAGGTCGAAGTTTGACATATTGAGATAGGTTAATGTCCTGGCGTCTGTACCTACACAAATAAACTGGTAAACACATAAACCAAATATATTAAAATTTAATTTTATTGTTGGTAATAATATCCCAAAGAAAATTGTATGTGAAGGACATGATTGTGTAGGTTTTTATTTTTACGTGGTAAAATCATCAAATAATTCCTCCTATCCACTGTCAGACTTGTACTGACTAAAATCCACGGTGTCCTTCAATAGCCCTTTATGTTCCGGGGTCAGGGTATGAAATAAGTCCCGCGACCCCGGCAGGCTTTGGCCTTCTAGAGAGGGGCCCCGTCATCATGCTGACGCTCTTTGAGGCGCGCGTGGAACACAACGCGCCGTAGACACGGGCATGGTCCATGGTCGGACAGCGAGTTGCCCTTTACTCGCCGCCCGCATGCCAACGCCTACGGTGGCTGGAGATCGCCTACATACAATTCAGTACAATAATGTTTATTTGTTTAAGTACTTAAGGAATCTGATTTACAACATAATACTAGATACTTAGAATAAAAAAATAAAAATGTCTCGAAATACTCAGATGTAGGTTAGGTACATGCATACACATGTACTAATGGGACTTTACTTATGATGCGATGCGACGTAATACGACGCGATTCGAACTAATTCCAACTACAAGTGAAAATCAACCTTGCTACTAGGAAATTATGATGCAATGAGGGATTTTATTTTTATATTTTCCCTAGTCGATGGATAGATGGCGCTGAACTTGGTATGTTACTGCAATGAACGGAACGTCGTCATTTTTGGTTTTTTTTCACTTGATTGTAATTTTGAGATCTTATAACGTAACGTACATGTCATGTCATTGTCAGTCACATCACATCACACCATTGGCATTTGGAAATAACAACAAGGAAAAAGAAAAAAATATTCATTGACCAATCTTTTTAATTTATGAGTTTTCCACGCCATAAAGAAAATGTACCAAGAGAAAAAGAAGAGAAGTCTGTGCCTCGTGGATTTGTGCAAAAATGAAGGCATCAATCTAGTAACGTAGTCAGTTCAACGCCATCTACAGAGTTCTTAGAAACTACTTTTTTTTAATACTCGAAAAAGAAAAACTTCTCGTTGGATTGACTTGACGTCGTCATAGCCATCGTGTTTTGTTTATCATCTACCCATAGATAACAACATGTTTTATGTCATAGTGTTAAGGTTGATTTTCACTTGTAGTTGGAATTCGTTCGAATCGCGTCGCATCGCACCATGAGTAAAGTCCCTTAGAGTATTTTTTTTATGTAGTTAGGATATTTTAGTGTGTTATTATTCAACGAACAAAAAATACTGAAACTATTAAATTATGACGTTATTTTGAAACAGTTTTTATTTGTCACGGCGCTAGTGACACGTGATACTTAGGTACAGTCGAGTTCAATAATATGTTGGCATTGTCAATGATTCAAAATATTGTGAGCGCTGATAAGCTCAAAAAAATCTACAAATCTAGAGATAAAAAATATGTACTCAAGTGAAGGTTCAATAATATATAATTTGCATTATGCAATAATATGTGATGACCTTTTAATAATATATCTGTACTGTATAAGCTTTAATAATATCTGAGCAGGGTAAGCTTCATAAATATGTCTACATGCATAGGATAGTATATTATTTGGTCGAATAAATAGGATCCAGTTTACATTGTTATAGAAATGACAGTATTTCAATTGTTTTCCACGCGAATGCTTTTTAGTTCTTATGAAATGAGTATTTCAATGCCATAGTATATTTTTTTATGGATGACATCTGCGTCAGTTATTTCTTTTTAATAAAAAAAATAACGGCACTTGATGGAAAACTAGCCAGTGATACCTAAATAATGTTGCAAACTCCTTGACCACGCAATTTTAAGATTGCTAGTAAAATCATCTTTATGCCTCTGTAATAAGTTTGATTTTTTATTACATTTACGTGTTGTCAGGATACATAATTGTGAATTGTAAAGTGAACATTGTTCAGATATTTATGATCTTAAAGTTGTTCATATAAAAATGTCCCTTTGGCTGTATACATGATATTGAGAAAAAGTAGTCACATATTAATGGATTTGAATCTTGATCACAATTTAATGATGCTTTAGTTGTCACAATATTCTGAATTATTTTGATGATCATATATTTTTGAAGTCCAGACGTGCCAACATCTTAATGAACGCGACTGTACTTGTTTTACCGATTGCGCATTCGGTAAAACAAGTATGGATGCGATTTATTGATGCTATCGCAAAGTTCAACTGAAAAAATAGGTTTTTTATTGATTGACGTCGTTCCAAATAGTTATAAAAAAAAAACAAGAATGGTTATAAAGTACCAATGGAAGAGTGTTGTGAAAAATATCCGCACTACATAAAAAATGAGGCTGTGTACAAGCTAACCTTCCCGTTCCCCTAAACTAACCAGTTCCTTTGGTAATGGAATTGTCAGAAAGATCCTGATTCTCGACGGTGACGTTTTGTCGCATGGAGTTGAAGTTGTTGAACTTGTTGGAGGGGTAGCGGTAGTACTTGCCGAAGTGTGGCTCGGCGTGCTTCTGGAACTTCTTCCACTCCCACTCTTCGTTGGCCCAGGACTCGTCCTTCACGAAAAAGAGCAGCTTGCGCATCCACGACGGCACGAAGTAGTCCGTGAAGTGGAAGCGCTTCTTCCACACCCTGTGCGTCGACAAGTAGTTCTCACCCTTGCCTGCGAACCACCCGGGGAGACTGTAACAAGGAACAAAATGAATGTGTCAGTGGCCACCGTGGGCGAGTGAGGCGCGGGTGTTGCGGTACTCACAGGCTGAGGTGGCGCAGGGCCCAGCGGTACACGTTGGTGTAGTAGGGCGCCATGCCGGGGTGCAGGTGCGGGAAGGTGTCGCTCACGTCGCTCAGGTGGGCCGCCAGCGCCGCCACCGTGAGGCCCAGCTGGTAGCCCTCCACGACCACCACGAGCCCCCTGTTAATGTTCTGCCACGTCGGCTTCGACAGCGCTTTACTTTTAGCTGGTGGAAAGGACAACCATATCCATAATTATAATAATCGTTCACGCGACCGCCCAGCCACTCGCCACAAGCCAGGAGATACATTGTGATTCGATAAATTAGGAAGCAAGAGCGAGTGAGTTTTATCTTTATTTTTAAGGTAGGTAACGCAGTCAACCAGAAACCCTTATTTATAGTATGATAGTATCGGTATAATCGTTCATCCGTCCGCAGCTTAGCTTAGAAACGCTTGCCGCTTACCGACAAAGATTTTTTTTTCCTTATTAATGAGAACAGAGTTCTACATAAAGAATTACTATCTAGCTTCAAAGACTAATAAGCAAATGAATTCTACCTTAATATGCTACGTTATAGATCATGTTAAAAGAGCATTAAGAGTTATATTTGCAGTTTTACACAAGTCCGTAGCAAATTCATAGAAAAGGTTAAACCTTAGTATGTAAATCGTATTTCTTGGATTTATAAACTTCAAACTTGGCATGAATACGACCATAAGTGAATAAAAACATGAACATTATTACTTTTTTTTATAACTACACTCGATTGGTGATTTTGCTGATATTAAAGTTTACATGGGAAAATCATAACGCGCAAGCGGATGAATTTGAAACTCAGTCTCCAGTCCTTACAGTAGGTACTTTTCGATATTCTACATGTTTCGAATTTACGTCCACTTGGAAAATTCAGCCTGTATAGAAATAAGATCAAAATAAAAGCTTTTTCAAAAAAAATGTAACCGCCTTCAAAACCAACCACTAAAAAAGGGTAAAATAACCTACAAAATAACTTTTCTTTCGAGTTGCGCGCGGGCGCTTGTTATCGCTAGACGCGTATACGGTGTGACTTCGAACCGGTTTTGACTCGCTCTGTGCGACCGTGCGCATGATTCATCTGTTAATTATGCTATTTACTAATGGATAGCAGCGAACACGAAAATGAATCAACAACTGAGTTAGTTAATGTGAATAATATCATAGAAGATTATAGTGAGATTATAAGTAATAGTGAGAATATGGAGGTGATAACAACATGCACAGAGGATAGCAGTATAAGGGAAGGGCCGAGATCTACCAAAAGAAATAGACAGTTAAACCAAGAAGAAATTTGGACGACTATTATGAGACGGGGTAAACGCTTTGCGCGTTCTAGTCAAGTTCACGGTGAGATTCGTATCCCGGAGGATAGAATTGAAGTTAGTATTACAGCTACAGAAAAGTTACCAAAACAGTTTGGTTTGGCAAAACTATTGAAAACAGAGAATATTCCGGACATTCTAAATATAAAATATATTAATTCGTTTAAAGTTTTAATCCAGTTCAGTAATGAAGAAAGTGCCGATAAATTATTTGAATCAAAGTGCTTGAAAGAAAAAGGATTTAGATGTCAAAAAACACTGGAAATCAGAGAAACCTATGGCGTTATTAAAAACATAGATCTGAATTACACTGAAGAAGAGATACTAGAGGAATTGAGATGTGAAACAGAGATTATCGGCATAAAAAGACTGAAGCGCCGCAATACAATTAGTGGTCAATGGGAACCTGGAGAAGCAGTCAGAATTACCTTTAAAGGTTCGTCATTACCTAACTACGTCTACATATTTGATACCAGAGTAATTGTGCATCCCTTCCAGTACCCCGTAACGCAATGCTCACGCTGCTGGAGATTTGGACATACACTCAAAGTATGTGCAGCCATAAAAGAGATATGCCCAAAATGCAGCCAATCACATCCAAATTGTGACACTACGAGGTATAAATGTAATAACTGCTCAGGAAAACACATGGCGTTATCTCGTACATGTCCTATGTACTTAAAAGAAAAACGACTGAGAGAATTGATGGCAGAATTTAACTGCACTTACAAAAGAGCTTTGACAATTTACGTCCCGCCGGAACAAAGGTATGAGGAAGAGATTGTGGAAAAAGAAGATAATAGTGAGAGAGTATTTGATCAAGTAGCAAATCGAGAAGAAAACATAGAAGCGGGTTCGATAACTCAAAAACAATGTACGTATGCGGACGTCGTAAACGGGACAAATAACACAAAAACTAAGACAAAGAAGGTGTCTACAGTAGGGCAAAGAGAATATAGAAAAGCTGATAGAATTAATCGGAAGAATACACAAACAAATGATACCGAAATTGACTGGGCGACATGGTTAAGCAGTGACTCTGAAGGACACGAAGAAACAAAAAATACAGATTCCATAAACAAGAAAACTTGGAAAGCGCTGTGGAAGAAGCTAAAAGAAAAAATATGGGATAGCAGGATGAGTTTGGAAAATAAAATGTCAGAATGTATAAAAATTTTATTTGAATGGTTTACATCCTTCATAAGTCACTATATAATGGAGTTACCTTGTTTTTCTAACATAAAAAAATGGATCATACCAGAAACAGGCACATAAAAATCAATATTCTACAGTGGAATGCCCAGAGCTTACGTCCGAAGAATACTGAATTTGAAGCTTTGTTATATCAGGAAAAAATTCACATAGCAATTATCAGTGAAACTTGGCTGGAACCTGAAAGCTCATACAGAATTAGTGGATACAATATTTACAGAGCAGATCGAGTGGATGGTTATGGAGGAACAGCAATCTGCTCTCACCATTCTATTAAAGCCATACAATGTAATGTAAATATTGCGAATGCAGGCATACAAATTGTCCACATAAAGTTGCTTAATTGCAGCCAAGTTGAGAATATCATTTCTATTTACTGTCCATCATCAGTGCGCACTTGTAGAAGGGACTGGGATGAAATTTTCTCAATAACACGACACAAAACTATCATTGCAGGAGATATGAACGGTCATCACTCGAACTGGTCTTCCAGAACTGATACTAGAGGTAACCAGATTTTCGATTCTATCATGGATAATCACCTTTGTACAATCAACGACAACACATCCACACGTGTAAAATTGGTTAATGGAAGCGTTCAAAGATCTTCCCCAGACATCACTATCGTATCAACGGAGTTGGCATTGCAATTGGAATGGTATGTTATGAATGAAAACCTTGGAAGTGACCATCTGGTTATAAAAATGCGATTAGGAAATAATAGTTCAAATACATACAAAACCCGAAGAAACTTTAAGAAAGCAGATTGGCAAGCATACACTAATAAAATTGAATCGGAATTAACAGACTTAGAACTACCGCTAGACCAACAAGCGGCGTATAATGTATTCATGGACATTGTTAACTCTGCAGCTGATCAATATATACCGACAATAAGAATGAGCAAGAACCCTCTTCAATCAGAAAAATTCACACCAAAGCCATATTGGAGCCCAAAGTTATCACACATTGTCGCACAAAGGCGTCTAGCATTGGCTACTTTTAGAGGAAACCCTAGTCCACAAAACCTTGAAACCTTACAAAAGAAAATAGGTGAATCACAAAGATTAATACGACAAGCCAAGAATAAATCTTTTCAGGAATTTTGCAGTGGTATAGATAGTGTAACTTCGTCGGGTGAAATGTGGAAACGCATGAGATGGCTCAAAGGGTATAAATCGAAGACGTCTGTGGTTGATCAAGGCAGTGCGGAGAAATTGTTGCGAAGTTTAGCCCCGGACTATGTAACGCCACCAACTCCTAAATTCGCTTCATATAACTCTCAGTTGTCTAGCCCGGTATCGGTACAGGAAGTAATTAACTCAATTAAAATATCAGACTCTGCCCCAGGTCATGATCAAGTATCATATTCTATGATCAAGCACTTACCACATAAAGCTAAAATTAGGCTGACTGCCATATACAATATGATCATTGTATCTGGAGTTGTCCCAGAGCAATGGAAAAAAGTTAAAATTGTTCCTATACCGAAACCGGGAAGTGACGCAGCTTTGAGTTTGGGGATTAGACCTATTGCTCTGATATCTTGTTTATGTAAGATGCTGCATACTATTATAACACGTAGGTTGGAATGGTTCTTAGAGAAGAACTATCTTTTATCTCCTGACACCACAGGCTTTCGAAGATCTAAATCGTGTTATGATGGCCTTTCTAGGTTAATTGCAAGGATTCAAACAGGTTTTACTAAAAGTATACCAACTGTAGGTTGTTTCATTGATATTGAGAGTGCGTACAACAATATAAACTTGACATCTCTCTTAGGCATTTTGGACAACTTGGGAGTGGGATCTGTTATTTGTAACTATCTTTGGCAGTATCTTCATCAAAGACACCTATTCATTGAATTACAGGATGACAGTGTAATATATCGAGTGACTGGCTTAGGCATAGCTCAGGGCGACCCGTTATCCCCACTATTATTTAACGCGGCAACAATTCATGTTTGTAAAAGTATATCTAATGTCTATATTGCACAATATGCTGATGACTTTATTCTGTATGACACTCGGACAAAACTGACCGATTCTGTATCCCATATACAAAATGCGTTACAAGTATTTCAAAAGTTAATGACAGATTTAGGCTTAAACATTTCTCACAAGAAAACAAAGGTTTGTGTTTTCAGTAGGGGATACAGGAAACAAATAATCAATCTTTCTATTAATAATAATAATATTGAACAGGTCCAGTGTGTCAGGTATCTTGGGATGTGGTTGGACAGATCGTTAAAGTGGGGTAGGCACATAAACGAGCTCAGGGAAAAAGTGAGTCGCTATTTAAATATCTTTAAAATATTGGCTGGTGCGAAATGGGGCGTACATCCTCTTCATCTACGAAGGCTATATATAGCTATTATTCGAAGTAGGATGGATTACGGTTGCTTTCTGTACGGAGATTGTGCAGACAGTCACCTTCTTAAGCTTGACAGAATTCAGAACCAAGCAATGAGAATTATAGGAGGATTTATTAAAAGCACGCCTGTCCATACTATGGAAAGCGAGTTGTGTCTCCAGCCGTTATTTGTTCGAAGACAATTTCTTACTTGTAAATTCTATTTAAAATCAAAATCAGTATCCAATAATGTTCTTATTAATATCTTAGTTGAGCTGTCTGAACAATGCGAAAATGTATATTGGAGAAATAAGAAACTACCACTACTAGTAGGAGCCCACAGAGACTACGCAGATATGCCTTTACACTCCAGCCCAGTACTGGATATATATTCCTTGAATACGTGGGTAACCAATATAAATTTAGCTAATGTGATAAACATTAATGTTGAGGGTATTACTTCGGCAAAAAGACTTATAAATGCAACAGATCTGTATAATAAATGTGCACAAATGATAGAGGATAAGTTTAGTCGCCACTATAAAATTTTTACGGATGGATCCAAAGAAGGATTAGACTCAGGAGCTGCTTTTATTGATCCTCAGCTCAACTCAAAGGCCAAATTTAAGATTGATTCCCAGACATCTATAATGAATTGCGAACTCATAGCTATTTCTGAAGCACTGATGTATCTACTAGATTCAAATCAAGAGCACTTTGTAATATTTTCTGATTCAAAAAGCAGCCTCCAACATTTGGCTCGAGTACCCTCGAAACTTCGAGGATTCCCGATAGCCATAAGTATATTAGATACAATTTGCAAAATTCAGTCTGTAAACAAAACTGTCACAATTCAATGGATACCTTCACATGTTGGAATCAGGGGTAACGAGGAAGCGGATTTGGCGGCTAAGCAAGCATCTTGTGAGGGCGTCTCCTACTCATGTTTACCTTTATACTCAGATTGGCTCAGTCATGTCAAAGAACGATGTAGACAAAGATGGCACGAATATTTTGATGAACGATCAAAGTTAAAAGGTATTTGGTATAAAACCATTCAAACTGAACCTCCTCGTTACCCTTGGTTTGAAGACAAGGAAATTGATAGAAGATATGTAGTGGCTCTAATGAGATTACGTTCTGGCCACATCCCATCCAATAAGTTTAAATATCTAATGGGTAAAATTGCATCTCCTGATTGTGAAGTATGTGGAGTGATTGAGGATATTTATCACGTGCTGATGGAGTGTGACCGAAACGTACAAGAAAGGCAATGTGTGTTTGATACAGGTCTGGATGTAGGGACATGTAACAGTATATTAGCCTCTCCATTGTCGAAGGAGGCTAGGATGCTATGTCTGCTTTTGTTTGCAGTCCACCAAAGAGAATAGGCACGCTGTTGTCTCTGAGGGGCTGCAGGCAGTGGTATACATCTTTCTACATATACTGTTTTTCATTATGTACCTAATAAGTATAGAAATAGAAGATTATAATGGCAATATGTACTGTTAAGTTTAAGTTTGCTGTATTTTTCATTACGGGGGCGACATTATCACTGTGTGACAAAGCCCCTTAAAATAAATAAAGATTAAAAAAAAAAAAAAAAACTTTTCTTTCGGAAGTCGGTGGTTTTTTTTTTCATTGTCTTTTTTGCCACCGACTTCCGAAAGAAAAGTTATTTTGTAGGTTATTTTACCCTTTTTTAGTGGTTGGTTTTGAAGGCGGTTACATTTTTTTTTGAAAAAGCTTTTATTTTACTCTTTTTAGTTTAAATATTCAACCCAAATTCTTGTCAAATAAGTACATCATTTTCTTACATGTGCACTAGAATTTTGTAATCACATCACTCCTGTACAAAATTAGCTAATAAAAATTCCCTATCTCAAAAACTACTGAACCGATTTTGATGAAACTTGCAGTGTTCCCTCAGTTGAACAATATCTAGTATAACAAAAAAAGAATGACTTAAATCGGACTTGTAGTTCCAGAGATAAGCGAACACAAACTAAATCAGTCGATGCCTACTCCTTACTGTTAAGGAGTTATACCTTCCATCATCAGCTCAGCTACATGAGATTATGATTACCATAAGCAAATACTTAAATTACTTCATAATATTTGCGAAAAACTATATGTGGGCCTATAAAATTTGAGGGTTGCCCTCGATTTCTCCAGGATTCAATCATCAGATCTTGACTTGGTGAATATGGGACCACTCCGAAAGCATCTCCTTTCGCACAAAAAAAGAATTTTGAAAATCGGTCCACAATCGCCGGAGAAATCGCGTAACAAACACACAAAAAAAAAAAAGAAAAAAAAAAAAAAACATACCGTCGAATTGATAACCTCCTTCTTTTTGAAGTCGGTTAAATATTCACTTATTGTTACTCAATTGCTCATCAAAGGCGGTTGAGTAACTTTCTAGTGATAAAAGAGAACTCACGTTTGGACTGGCCGATGTCGAGGCCCACGCGCGGCTTCCAGAAGAACGTCCCGGGTACCGCCGTCTACAACACACGCAGCAGTCAGCACGAGTGCGCGAATTAATACGCATAATTATGTTGTTTTACTATTGTTTACTCAAATCAAAATCCTCTGTAAATCGATTAGATGGTGTTTCGGATATATTGTCCCAAGATACTGGTGGGGTGTCACAGGGGACATGACCTCTCCCAAAATCTAAGGTCAAATTGAAAAATCTCATAAATTTGTCAAATGATAAAAGGTAATTTCTAGCTATGCCCTAAAAGATTTATTCTTTTTATCCTATTTTGGGTCAGAGCATTCATTTTATTTTGCGTCTACTCAGACAGACACAGTACCTTCAATAATGTTTATTTTATTTCAGATACCTATTTTTTATTAGTGTAGTGAGTAAATCCCTCCGAAATTTCAGGCTGCGACCGCGCCTGCTTCCTGCTGCCAGATTTTTATGCATCGAGGTATACTTAATGTATACTGCACGATGAACATTCGCGCTCATAATTATGACCTTTTCATCAATTTCATTTACTGTCGAGCTAACGGTTTTGACACAATTATGGTGGTCTGCCATGACATCTGTGCATGAGTAGTTCCGCTGTGGAAAAGCGACAGAATATACAAGTCATCTCGTCCCCACAGCTGAGGTACACACGCTTTAAGACGTCATGGAAAAACAATGTCGGTGCGGCGCGGTCTCGAAGGTTTATACAGCATAATATAAGCGCGGTAGCCGAGCGTTGTCGACGCGACGGCTACATCATCTAGATACACGAGCCCTGATTACAAGTCACCGCGTTAGAACAAGTTCACGCTCCCCACAAATCACAGATCTGGTGGATCACCTTTCAGCGGTTTCGCTAAAAGTTTCGTAGCGGAGGAGAGCGACCGGCCGGAAGCAGAAGTGTGGTTACCTCACTGAGCGGCAGCACGCAGAGCACCACGGCGAGCGCGTACACGAGCGGCGCGGCGGAGTGCATGGCGGCGAGTGTGCCGCGGCAGGCCGCGCGCCGCACAAAGTTCTCGCTTGTGCAGGAAGCGGCGTGACGTGCGCGCTGGTTGCGGGAACTGCCGCTCGGTGATGTGACAATCACCGGAGGCTGCGTCACTCGTGATCATCAATATCAACAAAACCTCCACACAGTGCTAGAAGTCAGTACCGGGATGCATACCGCTGTGTGGCTCACCAGATCGATTTTAAGCGTACCTACCTATTGTTCATGTCTGGTCATGTCTGTCTGTCTGTGGGTCCGTATGTCACAGCCACTTTTTTCCGAAAGTATAAGAGCTATCCTGTTGAAACTGATAAGTAGATGTACTTATCTATTACTGTGAACCACATTATGATTTTCATACAAAAAAAATATATATAAATGTTTGGGGTTCCCCATACTTAGAATTGAAACTCAAAACATTTTTAACCAACTTCAAAAAAGGAAGAGGTTATCAATACGAAGGTATGGTTTTTTTGTGTTTGTTATGCGATTACTCCGCCAATTGTGGACCGATTTTCAAAATACTTTTTTTGTTAAGAAGGAAATACTTCTGAGGTGATCCCATATTCACCAAGTAAAGATCTGATGATTGGATCCTGGAGAAATAGAAGGCAACCCTCAAATTTTATTGAGAATGTGTGGCCAACGGCTGAGACGCGAACATCTTGTCGCGCGACACAATGAGGAAACGTGTTGGAAATTCAAACAATCACTTGATTTTTCCCAATTTTATATTGACTTATAATAGTGGCTTTAAGCTCGCACTCGTCCTATGTTCCACAGTGTCAGTGCGCGCGCGGCCAGTCCAGCTCCACGGCGGCCACGTCCAGCGCCAGGATGTCCGCGCGCGCGCCCAGCGCGTCCGCCAGCCGCGGCCGCGTGCGCCCCAGCTCGCCGTGCGCCCACTCCTTGACGTAGGTGCCGGCGTCCGTGCGCACGCGCAGCGCCAGCAGCGCCGGCTGCCCCGGCACGGCGCGCGCGCTCAGCGACAGGATGCGGCGCGCGCGCGTCAGCAGCGGCCGCCGGTGGAGCACGCGGATGGGCGTGCGCTGCTGCAGCAGCACGCGCGCCGGGTCGCCCGCCGGAGTGTTGCGGTACGAGTTGATGCGCGCGATGTCGCGCTCCGTCACGGGCACGCCCGCCGCGCTCGAGTGGCCCGCGTCGCCGTTGGCCTGCGGACGACGTCAATTACCACAAAATACGATTATTAATAGTAAAATGACATTTGTTCATTAAAGAAATGTACTTTTCATTGTATCAGTGACAGTTGCACTTGTCATTTTACTGACTCAAATTAATAATCGTACTTTAGGTGGTTTTCTCGAAAAACTCTAATTCGGGCACCAGATGCATATTTTGTGAGTACAGTTTGTATGAATTAGAACCAAAAGACTGACCGCGACTGGCGTGATTTGGTCGAACACCTCTGATGCTACAGCTAGGGCTGTAGTTCGCTATAGGGGCAGGTATTGGTACTCACCGCAGGCTCGTCATCGTCGGAGCGCGACAGCTTGATGCACAGCAGCTCGTACGTCTTGCACTTGGTCTCCTCGCCCTTCTTGAGCTCCGCGAGGTCCTCCCTGCACAGACGCACAGTTGACACCCTGTCCCGGCACAGAGGCACGGCCGCGGGCGCGCCACTCACCGAGACACGGGCACCAGGCGGCGCACGCGCACGTGTCCGCTGGTGGAGATCTGCTCACATAGCTCGCTCAGCTCCGCTTCGCTCGGCTCCCGGGTCGGGTCTGTTATCTGCGAACAATTAAACCTTTATCTTAATACTCATACGACGGCTGGATACAAAATCATCAACGAGTTGAGCCTAAAATTGTTGGTAGTGATCACCTCGATGGCGAAGGGGCGGCCATCACCCAGGCAGCGCACGTCCACGTCCTCGCGGCCCGCCGACATGAACTTGAGCCGGTGCTCCGCGTCCTCCACGCTCAGCCTGCAACACACACTCACAGGTCACCTCACTGTGTCACACACACCACAGGGTGTGTGGTGTGTGTGACACACACCCGCACTCACCCGAACAGCGCCGCGATGGGCTGGCAGATGAGCTCCTGCACGGACGAGTGCATCATGCGCACGCCGCCCACCAGCCACGGCGTCTGCGGCAGAGCGCGGCTCAGCTTCACGTACCTGTACACACGAGCGACTTACTGAGTGACCTGACCGCACAGCGAGGCACGCACAGAGCACGAGCAGTACCTGCCCCCGAGGTAGAGCGGCGCGTGCGTGCCCACGACGCTGACGCAGGACACGCGCGTGCGCGGCGCGGTCGGTGCCGGCAGCCCGGCCGCCTGCAGCGCCGCCAGCGTGGCGCCCGCCAGCGCCTGCTCCACCGAGCGCCGCGTGAACTCCACGCCGAACCGTCGGCCGGCCGCACGCCGCGCGCTGAACAGCGCCGGCGCCAGCGCCTTCAGCACCTCCAGCTCCTGCGCTTCCTCGGGGTACTCCATGTTGAGCGTCACGAGCAGCGGCGACACGGCACCCGAGTCCAGCGCTTTACCGGCGTGTCGCGCCAGCTGGACACCAAACGACCACTTCCATGCCTCCTTGAGCGGCGTCAGCAAACCTGCGAACATAAACCAGTAGTACGCGCCTCCCAGGACGCAGAAGGCGCGCGGGTCTCGGGCAGCTCACCGTCGTCATAATCGGGCAGCGCGTCTTTGAGGCGCAACGACACCACACGCTCGCGCAGGATTGCCGCGATAGGCGACGACAGCGCGCACGCGAAAGTCGCACATTCGTAGCTGTAACAAACGTCACCATCTTATATTACAACGCAGTCGCCATCAACAACGACGCGCACGCACCCAGAAGGGCTTTACAGTTGTAGTAAAAGTTATTAGTTTTGTGTAATATTTTACTTACCACTACTTGCTTATTAGCAAGTAAAATATTACACTAATATACTTTTGATTCGCTCTATTGAAATATGCGCGTACGGCGCGTAGGGTGCGCTCAAT